>PVHP010030467.1:0-21659 GCA_004024765.1 Zapus hudsonius | reverse complement strand
TTTGTGCATCTGGCTCTACGTGGGTACTGGGGAATCAAACTCCAGTCATTAGGCTCTTCAGACAAGTAGCTTAACCACTGAGCAATCTCTCCAGCCCATTTGTTACAATTTTTATCAAACTGAGAGAACTCTAAGAAAATGAATATACCCAGGGAGAAGAAGAGAACAAGAGAGAGTAATGGTTAAAAAAAAGAAAAGCAAATATTGTGTGTGCATTTTGTCATCCGAAGGGAGAAAGGGAGCCAATAGGAAGCAAGAAGTGGGGGAGGAAGGTAATGGTGGCAATTATGAACAAAGAACAATGAAATATATGTATTAAAACATCATAGTGAAGCCCATTATTTTGTATTTTGTAAAAAGAAAGTAAATATACTCCTATATTGGTGATCATAAGAAAAGTACAGGGTGGGAGGTTAGCTCAGTGATATATGAATATTTAATCTCTGCTATCCTCTTCCAATCCCCCTGCAAAGAAATGACTAATTAAATTGCCAATCAGAGCTTCCTGAGCTGTCTTTCTAGAAGAAGCAGTTCTGGGGAGTCTTTAGAGAAAGCATCCAAGCAGCTAGAAAGCTGGCTTCACTGGAACTAGAATCTTGAGATCTAGATAAAGGTACTGGAACCTTTTGAGTGTTTGTTAACTTATGCTCAATTTATTGTCTGTGGAATAAAATGGTTCAGGAAAGGAGAGGAATCCTGGTAGTTAGACATGAATTATTGCTTATAAACCACTGGCCTTTGTGCTGCAGGGCATCTTCCATAGCTGCTTCAAAGACAGGGGCATCACGTGGCTGCTTTGAGCAAAACCTATTGGTGCAAACACATGGCAAGTGGAAGGGAAAAGGCAGGTCTGATGGAGAGGGATCTTTCTCTACCATCCCACTTGGTTGCTCAAGTTATCTCATCAATGGGCTATTGAAATATATCTGCATATTTTAAAACTATGAGAAACTGATCAACATATTCCTCCATGGATATTTGCCTACTGGATCCCCAGGTTTGCATGTTTCTGATATTACTCATTAGATCTCAGGTCACTAAGAGCACAGAACTAATATGCTGGGACTTCAAGAACTATTGAACTTATTAATTCCTGCATAGATATAAAGAAAGAAAGAAACTATGTTCTCTCCCAATGCTGGGGACTTTATGTTAAACCTGGGAGGAAACTGACAAGCTGCCTTATAATTACAAATTATTAGAAGGGAGTCTTAAGAACCAGTTCAATCACCAATTTTTCTGCTGAGAAAAACCAAACATTGGACATGATGATGGACTTCTAAGACTCTCAGAGAGCAAGCAGTGGACTCAGTAGAATAGCGTGTTTTCTGGCAACCAGAGCAGAGGGTTCTGCCTTGTTTCCATCTTAAACTTCAGGCTGTAAGAGGTACAATATCACCACATCCATTTCTACAGTCCCATGAAACATAGAGTGAAAATATTACCCATAGTTTTTCCGTGTTCATGGAGACTGTAGGTGCCCTACCCCCCCACATATGGATGTACAAATTTTAAAATTCATTTTTAAAGAAATAGCTTGGTAGACTGATTACACTATTTTATTCTGGTCTTGATACATTTTGCCCAACAGTGTTTAACAATGGCACATGGAAATGACTGGTAAGAAGTTGAGGAGTTACATAGAAGAGGTGTTGAGCCAGTTTGGGCTGGTAGGCTTTGGATATGTAACGTAACTTCACCACATAATCACTTAATTTTTTTCCATTTTTGAAGTGTGACGATCGACTGTTTTTACCTTACTGGTGCTTTGTGGAAACTGGCCAATTTACAAAGCCCTCTTTGTCTCCTCCCTTTATAGTTCTTTGCTAAATGAATATATCTTCATTTATACTTCTAACAATGAATTACTCAAAAACTCTTATTCTCTGAGATCCCTTAGGATGGCAATTCTAACAGTATCAAAATATTGATTTTTTTCAAACATGATTCCTTAATAGAAAATATATATCTTGAAATCAGATTGTTTATATATGGCTTTGAAAAGTTGGCCTGTGTAAACCTGCTTTTCAAAGCCTATGTTCCTAGATTACTGTCTTTTATCCACTGCCTACGGAGGAAGAAAAACATTGTGTCAGCACATGTGTACTAGCCTTTGTATCCTGTTGATTTTCTTAATTTGTTTTGAAATGTTGCTTTGAGTATGGTATCTAAATCGATGGTTGAGTCACCCCATAGGATGGTAAAGACTAGACAGCTTATGGGAAGGAATCAAGATTGATACTTGAAATACAGGTAGAGTCTATATCCTGTATCTTCCTATCTTTTCTTTCAAGGAAAGACATTAATTTGGTCTGGTACCTTTTACTTCTTATGACCTCATGTTGACATGTACATTGGTCCAGATATTTTTTTAAAGCCATGAAAATAGACATTGAAGCTGAACAGTGTGTAGTTTCCAGGCACCCTTTTGCTCAGTGCCTTTAAGTTTCTGTACATTCATTAAATCACGATTCAGGTCACACCAGCCATGCTGACTTGGGTACGTGAGTCTCTCCATTGACTTTCTTTTCTTCTCATCTGGCTTCTCATCCTCTCTCGCAACTGGTGACTCTAATAAGCTGACAAATATTTTCTTTAAAAACAGCCAAGCTGAGAATAGTTAAGAGTCTGATCCTTTTTCCCATTGGAGTCCCCGAGCTTCTTTGATCATCCTTTTGTATGTATGTGAGGCATTTACTTTTATAAAATAAACTGGACCACAGAAAGTAGAATGATGAATAGCTATAGTCTCTGCCTTCAGGAATTATCCACAAATGGAGGGAGTGAGCCCAGATATCAGATTTCTGATATATATGTACATATGAAAGCATTGGGAGTCAATAATTCTAATCCTCATGTGGAAGCTACTAACATATTTAGCTGTGAAGAGGTTCTGTATGGTGGAAGGAGAGCCCCATGACTGTGTTAGCATTACTGCTTTGAACTAAGGAATCCGGAAGCATATACATTTGGTGAAATTTATTTTTACAACTTTCAAGTATGTTCCAAAAGAAATAAACACCGTAACCACAGGTAGGGAACAAGACTGACCCAGGTGACATGTCAGGTGGGGTGGGGATTGTAGTTACTCTAAAGGGAGGAGACAAATGGTGGCTTTGCTCCTTTGATGGGCTCTCTCTTGGTTTATTTATCTCTTATTTATTTATGCTGGCTTTGTGTACTTATCTCTTTTTAAAGATCTGAGGTTTAATCCAAAATGAGGTGCTGTATTGGTGAGGAGACAAATCTTTCTGTTGAGAGCTTTTATTCTGTCATTAGTTGTTCCTGGGATTCTGGCTTCTTTGTCTCAGTTAGTCAGAAACCTGTTTATTGTTTGTTTTTGCTTTGTTTTGTTTTCTGTTGTGGTCCTGAGTTAGTAACTTTCCCTCCAAAATCTTTTCTTTCATTCTTACTGTCCATCCCAAAATGAAAGCAGTTAAGCTGTGTTTAACTCTCAATTTGCTAATACATTATTTATTTTAATCACATATAATAAGTCTTTAAGAGAGACTTGAGAGAGAGAGAGTATAACTCTTAGATAATATAAATCATTACATAAATGGCTAATTCTCAGTCATTTGAGAACTTTACATGAGATATGCCTTTGCTAAATGAATACATCTTCATTTACATTTCTAAAAATGTTTTTTTTAAAAAAATTTTTATTCTCTGTTATGCTTTTTAAGAGCACACAAGCCATGCAATGAAGTGAAAAGTTAGTGGCTTTGGTTAAATTGTTTTACACAAGTGTACATCTCTTGGATGTGAGGGAAATATTTATTTATCTTTTTAGGCTTTCCAAAAATCCTGCTGCTTTCCTACCCATACCCAAGCTGAAGGGTCTGAAGAGTTCAAGGCTGACAGTAGCTGTGAAAAGTTTCATAGCCTTTTATGAAAGTTCGGCAGCTGTTGGGGAAGAGATATGTGTCTCATACAGGACTGCTAGCTAATGCTGAGATTGTAACATATGGAATTCATAAACGTCCAATTACAGGGCCGTCACTGTTTGCCACGGTTTTAACTTATGTAAGTTATGGATTATACTTTCATGAGATCATAATCAAAAGGTTATTCTTTGGTAATGGTGTGTTAGAAGAGCTTTATCCTAAACTTCAAAGCCATCCTCTGAGCCTTGAGAACAAAGGCTTAGAAGTTTGAACTGAGGCCAGAATCAGTCTGTATGAGTTAACGACATTGCAGACCATCCAGCAGCCAGATCAACCTATCCACGGACGTGAACTTTCTCTCATCACATCAGATCAACAGTCATCACTAAAAGATGACAGTTGATTCAGCTTTAATGTGTCCTTTTTTGTTTAATGAATCAGCTTGACTAACTATGGTGTCTGCTCACATTTGTCTCAGAACCGTTTATTTTGACTGCAAAGTACTGTCATTCATGGTGCTGCCAGGAGACAGTGGTGATCATTAACTAAGGACACACCTAGGAAGAGGATTGCAAGTGCTAAGGAATTTACAGAAAATAATTCATAGGAATGAGAAAGCTAATGTGTAACTTAATATAACAAGTACAAGGTAGTAAAGAAGGGTTGCGGCTCGTGATTTAAGTGAACAACAAAGAAAGACTGTGAGGTTGGCTAATGTTACAAATGGAAAATCTGCTGCCTCCTCTCTGACTCTTAAAAATCCTTAACTAATGATCTAAGGGCTTAAAACTATACATCAAACACACAACATTCCATCATGTGCCATCACTGAGGGAAACTTTGCCTTTTTCTCCAAGCAGCCTCGGAAGCCTCCACGTAAGCAGTGTTTTCCCTGGATCTTTGGATGAATCCTTGGGCACATTCTAGAATTTAGGCAACAAGATGGGAAATGTACAATCACTCTCATTTCAGCAATTAAAATGCCCACTTGTGAGTAGGAGTTAAAACTTGGGTCTCAGTGGGCGTGGAGAATCGCTGTGAGTTCGAGGCCAGCCTGAGACTCCAGTGAATTCCAGGTCAGCCTGAGCTAGAGTGAGACCCTTCCTCGAAAAACCAAAAAGTAAAACTAAAACTAAAAACTAAAAACTTGGGTCTCCATTCAAAATGGAAACTTCTGCCCTTAACATGGAAACTTCTGTTTTGTCCAGGGGCTGAATTCTGGGTACCTGGTGGGAGAATAGAACCGATACAAGAGGAAGAGGCAGGGTGTAGGTGACTGCTGTTTCTTCTGGCCACAAAGTGCGTTAAGGACTGAAGTTGTTACTGTGGTACTTTTCTGGGACCATCCTCTGGGAACGTTGACTGTGGTGAGGTACTGCTTCTCCTGCCATTGGATGTTTGTAACCAGGATGTCCTCTCATTCCGTGTGGGTTTCTCAATATCTAGGTCTATTCCCACCCAAAGGACTTGCCTTCACCCTCTGCAGTGCTGCCTTCCTCAGATATCTACCTGCTCCCTCCCCTTAGTCTAGCCTCTTGTACCACGTCATCTCATTTAAGAGAATTGCTTGTCTAACCTCTCTGACATGCACACTCCCATTCTTTATCATCTCTGTCTGCTCTGCTCTCCCTCATAGATGCATATAGCATCATTTGATGTATGTGCACGTGAGCATGTAAAAAAACATTTCTTGTCCTCTCCATTGTATGGAAGTAAATGCTGTGAAGGCCAGGACTTCACCACTTTTATTCACCACTGCATACTAACACCTAAAGCAGCGTCCAGCACATATTGAAAGGGCTCAGTCAGTTTTCACTAGATGATTAAAAGAAGAAATGGACAGAGAAAGATCAGCTAAGTAGAATGGCTTTTTTCCATTTATGCCTCAATGTGGAAACATTATTGTTATCAAAAAGGATTAATTTACTTTAATTCTTTGCCACGAGCAGAGCTGTTGGCTGAATTGGATTCCTAGGCTAAAAGGTAAGATCTATGAAAAACAGACATGTTTTTGGAAATCTTAGCACAGTGTAACTCAACTACAAAAATGTTTAATCTACATGTGATTTCTTTCTCTTGAAACTATAATACAGGAAGTTGGTTGTGCAGTATAATAAAATACTGAATGTACTTTAAACAGAAGATATTTACTTATTTATTTACTAACGAGATAGATACATACATGATAAAGTATGGGTGCACAAGGGCCTCTTGCCACTGCAAATGAACTCCAGATGCATTAGCCACCCTGTGCATCTGGCTTTACATGGGTACTGGGAAATTAAACTTTGATAGTAGGGCTTCACAGGCAAGTGCCTTTAACCACTGAGCCATCTCTCCAATCCCAAAACAGAAGATACTTTTATAAAATTCAAACAAATGATATTGTTTCAGTCAGCTTTTTCGTTGCTGGCAGAAAGAACCCAACCTAAAGCAGCTTATGGAAGGAAAGGGTTTATTTTGCCCTACAAACTCAAGGGGAAACTTCTTGATGGCAGGAAATATGATAGCATGAGCAGAGGGTGGACATCACCCCCTGGCCAACATCAGGTGGACAACAGCATCAGGAGAGTGTGCCAAACACTGGCGAGGGGAAGCTAGCTATAAAACCCCTAAGTCCACTCCCAACAACACACCTCCAACAAGGTTACAATTCCATAATTGCCATTGCCTGGTATTCAGAACACATTAAGTTTATGGGGAACACCTGAATCAAACCACCACATTCCTTCCCTGGCCCACCATATGCTGACAATCATACATGATGTCAAATGCTATGCATCCAGCCCAACTCCAAAAATTGTTAATCAATTTCAATGATGTTCAAACATCCAAATAGTTCAAGTTCAAGGTCTTTCACTGAGCTGTGCTACCAATAAAAACCCATAATGGCACAGAACAAATATTATCACTGCAAAAGATAGTATTGGACATAGCAAAGACAGATTGAACCAATATAGATTTAAAACAAAGAGGGCAAACATCAAACTCTTAACTCCAATTTTAACAGTGACAAGTCTTTGGAGTCCCAATTCCACCCCCCCCCCAGCTCAACTACTCACAGTCTGAGAAAACTTCATCTGCTGCTGACAGCTCTCCTTGGCACCCATTTCATAGTCCTGGCATTTCCACTTGGTCTCCACTGCAACCCATGGTTCATCCTCATGGCTCCATTGGGCTTTCACACAGGACCTACAGTAAGCCTGTTTCACATTGCCAGTGGACATTTCCAAAAAACAAAACTGCACTGTATATCCAATGACCCATTTTTCCTGCATTTGTTATGTTCCATAGACCCAAGTGGGCTAACAATTTGTTAATCTGGTGGGGGTTTGGTGTGTGGGAATAGATCCGACTTTGAAGAGCAGGAAAACTTCAGTATTCAGGTCCTTTACTTCAAAGAGTCCACATTCTTCCTGCTATCCCAATGCAGATCACTTGGACCAATATCAATGTTTGTAATCTCTCAAACAATTGCAGCTGAACAGTCAGCAATTTGGCCCAAAGATTTCATTTCTTTCTATGCCATCTCCATCTTCTCATACCGGTCCATTTTTATGCAGTGCAACCCTGCACAAGTTCTCAGGACAGACAGGAAAAACACAGCAAGCCTCTCATGCAAACTGCTTCTAGATCAGTCCCAACAAAGTTCTTTCTTATCCCCATAGTCCATAGTTCTTACTGCATTCGGGTCCTTCTGACTCCATCAAGCTGTACTTACAGCACTGCAAGGTGTCTAAGGCTGAGGCTTCTAATCCTTCCACATTCCTCCTGAAAATCAGTTCCAAAAGGCCAAAGCCACACAGGTTTCTGGCAGCAACCCCTCCTCTCATTACCAAAACTGTTGCAGTCAGCTTTCTTATTGCTGGCAGAATGAACTCAACCTAAAGCAGCTGTGGAAGGAAAGGGTTTATTTTTGCTAATAGACTCATGGGGAAACAAAATTTTGCTAATTTGCCCAGGATGGTCTCAAAGTTGAGCTCCTTCTGCTTTGGCCTCTCAATAGCTGGGATCACAGATGTTTACCGACGTGTTTGGCTACTTTTTGATTTTTTTTTAACATATACTTTATTATTGTCATTGTCATTAGAAAAAATTTCTGTATTAGTACAAGTAGATGAACATGAGTGTTTGGAAACACTTGGGATATGTTGTTCTGCATAAATTAGAGATTGTCTATTCAACACAGAGGCCAATGGGAAACCTTTTTCAAACATACAATTATAATCATACTATGAATAAATTAACCCTTATCTACTTATCACCCAGATTCAAGAATGTTTTTAAATATTTATTTGAGAGAGAGAGAGAGAGAGAGAGAGAGAGAGAGAGAGAGAGAGCGCACCTGGATTTCCTGCCATTGTAAACAAACTCCAGATGCATGTGCCACTTTGTGCTGCCTGCTTTACATAGGTACTGGGGAATCCAACCCAGGCCATCAGACTTTGCAAGCAAGCACCTTTAACCACTAATCCATCTCTCCAGTCCAAGATTCAAGAACTTTTGATTCATGGCCCATCTTGTTTCATCTTACTCCCCACTTGCTTCTTGAAATAATCTCAATATGGCATCCTTTCACCCATAGTTGTCTTGGTGCTTATATCTAAAAGTTAAGAACTTTAAAAACATCTCAAAAGCCAGTAAAAATAATTATTGGAAGAGGTGGGAGAGGACATAGGAGGGGGGATGGGAATCGACTAAAACAATTTGTATTTGAAAATGCCTAAAGGAATGATATCTAAATCTTTGTATACCAACTATGAATAAGTAAATAAATAAAATGAATTAATTCCTTAATATGATGAAATGTGCAGCTAGCATGGCTGCTAAATAAGTCCTTTTAGGTCTCTTTTGATCTATAGGTCTCCCTCCAGCTTTCACTTTTTAAACATTTCTTCAAGCTTTTTTATGATTTTATTTATTTGCAAGCAGTTATTGTAACCTATTGAGCAAGAAGTGGGCAAGCAGAGACACACACAGACATGAGAGAGAGAGAGGAGAGAGAGAGGGAGAGAGGAGATTGGGCATGCTAGGGCCTAATGCGACTGCAAACGAACTCCAGATACATGAACCATTTTATGCATCTGGCTTTATACAGGTACTGGGGAATCTAACCCAGGTTTTGAAGCTTTGAAAACACATACCTTCAACTGCTGAGCCATCTCTCCAGCCCATTTCTTCAAGTTTTGTTTCATTATTATTATTAAAGAAACTGAGTTTTTGTCCGGTAGATTTTTCTTACAGCCTGGATTCTGCTGATTACATCTTTATGATATGGTTCAATTTGTTCATCTATCCTCTAAAGTTCCTATAAATTCATAGTTTGATTAGCTTCCATTTGGCTTGCAGATGCTAACTGAAACTGTATAGTCCATATCGTTGAGAACCACAAAAAGTAGATTTTCACAGTGCTGTCTCTGTTTCTGAGCCCTACTGCCTGTACCATAGCGCACAGCACAACAGAAAAAGAGATGGCTGATATATGCAAGTGAAAACAATAAGCTGCTTATTGAAAACCAAATTTCAGAGAAACTAGAGATCAAAGTGGAAAAAGTGCTTACTGGACTTAATCACTTGAAGAAGGTCATCAGCAACCTTTTAATAGTGATAGGAAAAGATTGATGGGCAGGAAATCTGAGGTCATGAGCAGAGACTCTTCTGGAAGTAATGAGACAGCTTTAGAACCTTTGCAGCACACTTGTATTCATGAAGGACAATGACATCATTGTTGGGGGCCAATTTCAGGAGCTGTGGGAAGGAAGCAAAATTGAATATAAAAGTGTTATTTGCAGGTGGAGATGGGGAAACTGGGAGAATTCATTTAAGGTAATCTGTTTTCATGAGTAGGGTACTGCCCTCAGTTGAGAGAAGACAGAATGAATCAAGCAGAAAACTTAGGGAAACTGAAGTTGTATGTAGAAAGGAGAGACTAGGGATCTTTATAAGTATTACTGCAGGATCCCAGGTAGAGGACCAATTGAAATTGACCTTATAGATCCAGCCAGATCTCAGCTTTGTAGATTTTTATTTTTAATTTTTAATCATCAGTGTTACTCAAGAAATTGCTTCAACTTCTCCTTTTCTCAGACAGGTCACATGATACATACACAAGTAAGTACCAAATAAATAGAGGAGCTCAGAAAATTAAGAGAAATTTTAAAAATATTTTCTATCTAGGCAATGACTTTTTTTGAAATATCAAACAAAATGTATCAAAATGTGAAAGAAACAGAACATTAATTTTTGCCTGTTTTTAGCTACTTATATCAAGTTGATATGTATTTCATAAGTGTTCTTTCCTAAAAATTGTGAGGTGCTGAAATATGACAGGCATGAAAGAACAGACCAGGAATGAGATACCAGTGATGAACAAGTGTACTTCAGAGGGTATAAGAGTAATTGTTCTTTTTTTTTTTTTTAGTGATCATTAGAGAAATTGTCCTTAACATTTTTCCTTCAAAGTAAATACTCAAAAAACTATTTCTGAAATTTTAAGAAAACCCAATTCTCAAATATGTCTTGAGATATTATATTAATAATGTGGTAGGGTTCACTTTTCTATTATTTGCATGGGAGAGAGAGAGAGAGAGAGAGAGAGAGAGAGAGAGAGAGAGAGAATGGGCACACCAGAGCCTCTAGCAACGGTAAACCAATTCCAGAGGCATGCACCACTTAGTACATCTGGTTTTATGTAAGTACTGGGGAATCGAACTCTGGTCATTAGGCTCTCTAGGCAAGTGCCTTAACTGCTAAGTCATCTGTTCTGCTCCCTTCTCCATTTTCATAGCTGAAGTCTCCCTTTCTCATCTCCAAACACCTGCTGCTGTATTAGTCTTTCCATAGTCATCAATAATTCCAGTCTGTGTGTCTCAAAGAAAGTTTTAAGAGCTGTGTGCCCATGCGTCTCATTGTTTATTTGTCCATACCTTCAGGTCAGATGCCTGCTAACCACCTGTAATTTTCTTTTTCTTTCCTTCGTCCCTTACCTTCCCATGTCCCAATAGTGCAATGTTGTATTTCTTCCCAAGGTTCGGTGTTTAGGTGGCATTGGCCCTGAAGCAGACATCCTCTCTGGTTGGGTTCTTGTTCTAGGACCTGGAGGAATAAAGGGAAGTTTTTCAAAGCCTAAAGGCTGCTTGTATTTATCTTTGATAGTGTATTCGCTTTGTACTTATTCCTAGACACTTTTCTTTAACCTGAGACAAGCTGGAAAAAAGTCTTTTCTGTTTCACAATGTGAGCTTTTCTACTTCCCTGTTAACCCCTCTCTCAAAAAAATCAAAATAAAAAAATTAACTTTGTGTCTTATTTACTACAAAAGATCAACCTTGCTATCTTGTTGCTTCCCTGTCTTGAAAACTTTTGAAAGAGAATGACAAGCCAATGATTTGTCAGATAGCCAGATCTGTTTCTGGTTTGTATGAGCAGTGGTGATTCAAAACCCCTAGGAGGAAAAATGGAAAATGTCTTAGACATTTCAGATTTATGTGAAGTCAAACTGTGTGATCTCTTGCCAGGTTTAGTTTACAAAACTCGCATGGTCCCAGATGTGTTTACTTGAACTTTAAATTTTAATGTCACCATTATATTCCAATAATTTCACTCCCTCCATTCAGCCCACTGGCTGTGGTCTGGTTTAGAGTGTATAAAATGATGACTTGAACAGAAGACCTTACTGATTGATGTCCTCTCCTTAAGCAGTGCTCCTTTCATTGTCAATTCAGGCCAAACACCAGTGCAATCATTAAATAGCTTTTCTGAAGGAGGTGCCTTTTCTTTTTGATTCTCTTTAAAAATCTTCTTACGGCTAGTTGCTAAAGAAGATGAGGGAGAAAAAAGCCATCGTTGATAGTCACAGTTTCCCAGTGACATTGGGATCATGTGTCATAACTTGTAGAAAATAACGACTGAAGATCTATGAGGGAAATGTGAACTAAAGGATCACGAGGCAACGTTATTTTTCAGAACTGGTCCTTGCTTACATCTGCTTCCATTCTCTCTGGGAGTCCCGTTGCCAAGGTTTTGCTCCAGAAGAAGCACAAAGCAGTTACCAACTACATATATTGGCTGGATATCAAATGTCAATATTTGTTTGATTGCTCTTTCCTGTTTGTTTGTTTTTAAGTGTGCTGTATTTTCTATGTGATCTGCGCAGACTGACCACACAGCAATCAGACAGAATCTTCTGACCCATAAAAATAAGTGAGTGTTTGCCAAACCAGAAAGCTGTTGCTGCCTGTCAGGAGGATCCGAGGCCAATGCTATCTCACCACAACAATGTGCTCTGGAATGCACAGGGTGTATGCTTCTGATGCTTCTCCCTCAGGAAGTCATTCATTCATTCATCAAATGGTTTTCAAATATCTTGCCTGTCCACAAGTCTCCAAAGGCATTCCAGAAGAAAAAAAAAAAACATATAATCCCATTCTTATCCATTAACAATCCAAATTTTATAGGGTCTTGATACATAGCTCACTGGTAGAATGTGTGCTTAACATGAGGAAAGTCCTAGATTCTCTCTCAAGAATACATGATACATGCTTAAGAGTTGAATGAATACATGTTGGCATATGTTTAAGGGCCAAGCTGACTCATGTCCAGTAAAAGTCATCAGAGTGAACTCAATGGAATATGGTCATGGTATCTCTGCAGGGCAGTTAGCTCCAGGTGATGATTGCTGCTGGGGAGTGGTAAGTCATGAAGGAAATGTGGAGCCAGACTATGGACATACCTGGCCAAAGGCCTTATGCAGGATACACGAGGAGTCGGTGAAGGATTGAGACATGGCAAAAATGTTATTTGAATGAGAGTTTCTGGCCTATATTATAAAAGATATATTTATAGAGAAAATATAAAGGATAATTGAAAGACTGATAGAGTAACAGAATGGTTAGGTTGGGGTTGAAGCAGTGGGGATGAAAGAAAAGGACATAAACATATAAAAAGGGAGAAGACTATGAAGGCATAAGAAAAAAGAAATGATGTTTCAGATCCAGTTCCTTGATTGTTAGAAAAGTGATAAAACCATTTACAGACATATTTATTTGCAAGGAGAATGAGAAGGAGAGAATGGGCACACCAGGGCCTCCTGCCACTGCAAATGAACTCCAGACACATGCACCACTTTGTACATCTGGCTTTACATGAGTGTTGGGAATCAAACCTAGGCCATTAGGCCTGGCAAACAAGCGCCTTAACCACTGAGCAATCTCTCCAGCCATTTATAGATCGAAAGAAATCACCTGGTCTTAGAAGATGATGAACTAGGCTTCATGACTGTGAGCATAGGCTTGACAGGGAAGGAGTGCTCTTGGAAGAAGGCTGTGAACGGTCCTTTTCAGCACCGAATTAGTCAGCACATTGACATTACCACAATAAAATGTCTGATGCAACTATCTTGTGAGGGGGAAAAAAGTTATTTAATTCCTGATATGAAGAGTCAAATCCATGGATGGGTCCATGGGAGAAGGCAGAATATCCTGGCAGGAGCTTATCACAGTTCACAAGTCAAGCTGGGAAGCAGAAAAAACAAGACAGGAGAACAGGCTTGTACATGGCATGTCCTCAATAGCCTGATGATAGACTCCGTCACCCTCAGGCTTGTTTACCATACAAAGCAGCACCCTGGGACCCAGCTCTTTAATTTGGGATCCTCTGGGAGACATTCATTCAAACCAAAAGACAATAGAAAATTATTGGCAAAGCACAAAGACAGAAGGATTAAGTAATAAAAATAATTTCACCTCAGTAGAGGTCAGATCATTGGGAATATCAGTGTGGCTCTACCTTAGCAATGGCCACAACTCAGTGATCTGACCATGAGCCAAGAGGAGGAGAATTCATGAAGAAATACAGGAAATCCAAGAAGTGGGAGGAGCCTCAAGAGTCACTCTGTCAGGGGTTAAGGAGTTGAGCCTGAAGGATGAAGTTTCTCAGAGAGGTAATAAGAATGCTGGGGAAGAATGTCAATTTTTGGTCTAGACATTCAGGCGTCAAATTATTTTAAGCATGTGGCATGCTTACTCATTTTGTTGGGGCTTCCACATTGTGCTATTTTTTCCTTGTTTATTTTAGTAGGTATGTTCTTGCCATTCACATACAGTTCAGGAACTATTTTGTATCCCTTTCATACTTATACTCAGTACCCTGCTAATCTAGAGTCACTTGAAGGCCACAATAATTGTAGGCTATTATAACAGTAATAGATTGTTATGAGAATAGGAACTGGAGTACAGTAAACACTTAACAAATGTCATTTAAAAATTAAAACCTTCTGGCTTCCATATGTTTTATATCTTGAATGAAGTGCCTGCAATTTTCTTTGGAGCAAAGATGATACCGTTACAGTTTTACTTTTCTTCCATGACAGTTGGGTCAGCATCATGATAGATGAAGTCTAGAGAGGGCTGAATACCACAGTTTTGTGAAAGAGTGATTCTTAACCCATAGGTTCCTGCAGTTGTGCTAATTAGATCAAGTATATATTGTAAGTCCTGAAATTCCAAGGTAGAAAACAATGGATTTTCTTCATTCCTTCCTCTGGTCAATGCAATTCTCAGCTTCCCTTCCTAGCCCATTTTGTTGTGAAAATGATGTCTTCATCTATCTGGAAGGAACAACTCCAATTTCAGCCAAATCCATGGGAAGTAAGATAAATGGCCTCTTGTGCGCCTCCCTTGATAATATTTGGGTGCCTTTTCTACTTCTTCATGAAAAGAAAATTTACTACATAGTAAACCAGGCCAGCAAAAATTTTCAGCAACTTAATTTAAAAGTGAATTATTCTCCTGAATAGACTCATTCTTTGTTTGAATACAAAGCAATCTTTTCATGCATTTCCCAAATAATCGCCGTACTTGCCTCTACCTGAATTTCCACCAGTGTCATTTAATAAAACAAAATGTACTTTTTCCTAATAGTGGGGTTTCCAATATAACTTCTCTATTACAGTTCATGCTCTGGCTTCCTTTTATCTAAGTAATAAATCTGCAATTTGTGAAACTTGTTCCCAAACTTTAAAGCTAGTTCTCTGTTCTTTTTGGCATAGAATTTAGGTTTTATTTGCCTCCAAATAAGTTTTTCCGATGGAGAGACTGGGGTCTAGGAATATTTATTATATTATAAATAAAGTAAAAATGGAAAGTTCCGTCTGCTCTTGAAGTTAGGATATGACATCAATCTACCATTCATTTAATCAACCATTTTATGACTTTTAAACCTAAGTTCTAAGTTTAAAAAAGCATGCATTTACTTTATGTAGCATTGCTGGCTCTGGTATCTTTTTACAATGGCAAGTGAAAATTTTAAAGAATTCAATGTTAAGATCAGACAAAAAGTCAACTTCTATATGTATGGCTTTTAAGTTAGAATTTTTAAGAAGCAGATGTGGAGATGTCTCAGCAATTAAAGGCACTTACTTACAAAGCCTGATAGCCTGGAGTTCAGTTCCTCAGTACCCACCTAAAGCCAGATGCACAAAGTGACAAAGTGGCACATGGATCTGGAGCTCATTTGCAGTAACAAGAGGCACCTGGCATGCTCATATTCTCTCTCTCTCTCTCTCTCTCTCTCTCTCTCTCCCTCCTTCCCCTCTCTCTGCTTATAAATATTTTTTAAAAAAATAATTTTTAAAAAGCATTGAAAATAGTACATTGACAAACTTTAAAAAATATACCAAGTCTGAAGGAAATTACATAATTCAGAGATTTTTAATGCCATTATCATCTTCAATAAGGATAAGCAAGCAAGCAAAAAAAAAAAAAAAACCCGCTAACTTTAGCTGATAAGAACCAAGAAGAAGCTGTTTCAATCAGTTTGTTGTATTCATCTTAGAGACAGAATTAGAGCTGCAGTAGAAAAACCATGATGTGTACCAGTTATCAAGTACATGCTGAACTCTGCAGTGTGACATTTGTTACTAAAAGATCAGAGTGTTGGCCATGAGGAAGAGTCCATGAACCCTACCTAGCTACATCGCACTTGGTTTTCAAGCCAATGGGGGCTGTCAGTTCTCTGACCCCTGCCTTATTAGCTTACTTTATGTTATGATGTGGATGAGGACTTAACGACTCCTTCTAGTTATGTTTCTAGGCTCTAGCTAAAATTCTGTCAGGTCCACAGTCTTTGAATATTATCAAAAGTTTGAAAGAAATATTTAGAAGCTATTTATTTTTTGCAGCTCAAAGTTTTTATTAAAATAATCACTTGAATTACAAAAGTCCACCAGAATAAAAAACAGCCATTCCTGGTCTGGTCCTGACAGGAGTGACACAGGGCCCAGAGGAGAAAGTGCTGCTTGATATCTCTGAAAACTGAGACCCTAGAAACCCAAGATCATTGGCTTGGCCCCAAGGCGACTTTAGAAGCTATAGATTTAAATAAAAGTGTTACATGAGCATGCCCCACCACAAATAGAAGTATGAGAAGAAAATGTGCATCTGTAGTCAGAGAATTATACATATATTCAACAATTATCATTGGCCACAATAGAAATGAAAGCCAGATATATGAGTAATGCTTGTTTTAAAATAAATGTATTAAATTTCACTAAAAGGTACAAAACCACATACAGAAAATGTGTGTGTGTGTGTGTTGGGGAGGGGAAATCATATACTACCAGTTTGATTCAATATTGTTTTAATCTTGGTGTTTCACTTTTTCTCTTATTAATAAAAATATTTTAAATTTAAAACTAACCTAACTTTTATTTCTTATTAAAATGATAAAGCTTTTTTATAAACATAATTTTAAAATATATCATCTATAAGAAGGTAGATGTGATTTTTTTTTAAAAAAAAGACATGTTTATGAGGTAGCAAATAGTAACTTACATGATATTTGAAGTTTTTGTTTCAAAGTATTTCTGCTCTGTCCACTCAGTTCTTTGAAATCATTCATTACCTGTGCCATTAACAAGATGTTTAGAATAAGTTTTGGCACAATGTTGTTGTGTTATTGTTTCTTGTTGCTGTTACTATACTTATTCATATAAATCAAAATGTAGTTCATTATAATGGCATTCAGCTCTAAGTCCTTCCATACTAAATATGATTTAAAATCAATATTATCTGGTAAAGTAACAGATGGAAATGCAGCTGATAGAAGTCATTTAAAACACCTGGACCTGTGAAAGCTAGCCTACTTTTCATGGGCTTTCCTGCAGAGACAGAAATACTATTCATTCTCTTTTTCAAAGGAATTCATTACAAATTGAATTACCTTTCCCGACAACATTCCTTTCATCTGGCTGCTTTCAGATCTCTGCCTTTCCTTCCAAAGGGTGGCAATCATCTGTCTTGTGACCTGACCCTTTCTTCAGTGGATGAATTTAATAAACAAATTCACCTAACTCTGTCATTCACCTAGGGAATATCTCACAGAAACCTTCTGGAACCTCTGGATCTGCTGCCCCAACTAGGAGAAGAGGATGTGGTGGGGATTTGGTTGATGAAGTCAGGGGCTGTGTTTGTCTTGGTGAAACAAGGGAGTGTATCTCAGCTCACTGCCAAGTAGACAATATACCTATAGCAGATGAGATTACATCATTATCCTCCTATGAAGTCCTTAGTAACTAATACAGTTAGATAATGGAATTTAAAGTAGAAAGTTGTGGATGTCTTCCATGTATTTTTTAATATCTTCATGTTGGAAAATAAAATGTGCACTGCACATTAAAAAAAAAAAGCCCCAGTCTTTGTAAAATATCATTCAGTAATTAACCCATACAAGTTCTGGGTATCTCTTCAAGTAACTGAAGAACCACTCAACTTGCCTCTCATGTTAGCATCTGTGATTTTTCTTTTCTTTTTCTATGCATGTGTGTGTGCATGTTCTAATGTGTGTGTGTGTGTGCGTTGGGTGGAGGTGCACATGCACGTATGTTCATGTGCATGTGGAGGACAGAGGTCAACATCAGGTGTCTTCCTCAATTGCTCCTCACCTTATTTTTTGAGGTCAGGCCTCTCAGCGAACCTGGAGCTCATGTTTGGCTGGACTAGCTGCCCAGGGAAGCCCTATCTCCATCTCTCTAGCATTGGGATTCCAGACACATACCACCACACCTGGCTTCTATCCAAACTCAGGAATTAATGCTTACATGACAAGCGCTTTACAAGCTGAGCCACCTCCCCAGCCCCTGTGCTCTTTATTGGTTGCTCCTTATTCCTAAGCAAGAACATACTGTTTCCAGCACAATCCCTTTAATGAAAGGGTCGAGCATCAGAGCTCTCCAGTGAGACTATTCATCAATACTTTCAGTATTCATGGCCACTCCAGGAACATGAACCTTTTCCTCAACCTTGTCAATATTTAATGAAAATATTTGCCCTGTAAAGTTTTATGGGCTGTTGTCAACTGTGATGATGTTGTTGTTGTTATTTGCATTTTTAAGCTTTTTTTCTCAATTAAGTGGAGAACTTAACTATAAACCCTTCAAAATTTAATGGCAAGATCATTAAAGTTTGGCCTTTAAGTGTCTTCTTTTGTCAATAGACTTCTGTTTTCATATCCTTATTATAGCACTACAAATTCTGATCAAAGGAAAATCTCCTTCCAATTTGAAAAAAAAGGTTAAGAACCCAAGAAGCTGAGATAATTAGTAATATTGTTTAAGCTAAAAGACCACCTTTTATGCATAATTTAGGAAATGTTTTCAGTGGAGCCACTTCCCTCTAAACAGATGGTTCCATTCTGTAAGGTATAAGTCATAGAGATTGAACTATGTCTGTATGTTATGTCGGTATGTTGGGGATTCCAGAGTTCCTGTAGGGAAAATTATCACTCACCCATCAGATGGATGATGCATTTAGAAGTGCCTTTTCACTTGCAGTGGTTTCCATGGTACTAATTATCAAGGTCTTTTGTTGTAGGCAGACTACTTCTATGAATTCCTGTCTTTGCGTTCCCTGGATAAAGGCATCATGGCCGATCCAACTGTCAATGTCCCTCTGCTGGGAACAGTACCTCACAAGGCATCAGGTGAGTGGTCTTTGCCTTGAAGAAAGGGTTGCACATAAGATTTAATGGTGAGGAGAATAATATTTAAAGTCCAAACCTTAAAGTCACCCATCAAAGGGATTATGGAATGTTTTCCTAAAGTAATCTGATGAGTTTAGAGCAGCTCAGTTCTTATCCTTTGGGCCCAGGGTAAGGAGGAGAGTGAAGAAATGAAGCTTTTACAATTCTTAAAACTACAACATAGCCCCTGCCCAGCTCATAAATGATTCTAGATTTTTTTAAAAAATAAAGTAAGAGAAAAAAAAAACAGAGAAAATAAATGCATCTTATAGGATGTAACCAGCCAAATCTTGTAGTTAGTCACATGTTGCTGAAATGAATCTCCAAACTAGGCACAGTTATGGGAGGAAATGATTTTTTGAAGCTACAGGTCCAGGGGAAGTTCTATCATGGTGAAAGGCCTCTTTCACTGTTCTAAGCAGAGAGAACACCAACACCATACACACACCAACAAAACAGGCAGGGGAAGAGAAAAAAATCTTTCCCCTTTATATAGCCTTACCCTATCCCAGACTTTTTGGCTTCCTGAGTCTCTGGAATTTCCCTCCTGTACTACCCTTCCAAGAAGGGAATGTGTATTTCTAGCTCCCCTGAGCTTCTTTACATCCTGCCCCCTACAGAGAGGGCTGCCTTCCTGTAAGCAACATCAAAGACCCACCCAAGATTACTAAAAAGGTCAAGTTGACAAAAAATTTAACCATCACACCAAGTTTGTGTGGATTATTACGGTGCATGTAAACATGGCAAACATTCAAAGTAAATGGATGAGAACAAATGGAAGAAGTCAAGGAAAGTTTCCCAAAGTTAGACTGTATTAGGATTTAGGGGATAGAAAAGATATAGAAGTGAAAGGGATTCAACCCTTTTGATCGAATCTTCCTTCTTTGCTAAGAAGATAATGCTGAGTAGTGATATTTGTTCCCAGCTCTTCATCCCAGAGTGTGGTACCCACTGAAGTATTATCTAATTTGAACACTTTATGGCCAATTTGAAAAAGATTTACGGGGTTTGCCCAAAGCCAAATTTTAGTATTAAGCAGTAATAAGCACTGACTCAACAAAAGTCAAATATTAGTAACAAGCAGTGAAGTCAACACTAGACTCAGGTTGTGTCATTTTTAGAAAGATCTAAAGATCACTTGTGTCAACATGCTAATGTATTTCCTTCTAGTTTTGTTATATGAATATATCTTACATACAATAACAGTGTAAATATGATCTTGCAAAGCACTTGTCCATGTCATTTACAGATTTTTTTCTCCAAAAGTTTGTTCCCTTTTAAGGCATTACTCTACCTTTTATAATAGTGTATTCTATTGATATACTATAATTTCTTTAGTAATTTGGAATAATTGAAAAATGAACTTCCTTAGCATTTGTCAATGATTATTTTAGAGTTTGCATGCTACAAACATCAAAATAAAGAAAGTAAATAGATGGTTGCTTCCACAAGGGAAGGAACCCTATCTGTCTTATTTCCAAGGGCTCCTAACTCAAGGCCAAGCATAGGGCAGTCATTCAAAAAAATAATTGTCAGGCTGGAGAGATGGCTTAATGGTTAAGGCACTTGCCTGCAAAGCCTAAGGACCCAAGTTTGATTCGCCAGTACCCACATAAAGCCAGATGCACAAAGTGGCACATGCATTTGGAGTCTGTTTGCAGTGGCTGGAGGCCTACCCATTCTCTCTCTGTCTCTCTTCTCTCTGTATCACTCTTCTTGTGAATAAATAAATAATAAAAATATTTTAAAATAATAATTGTCAGATTAATGTATATATTAAAATCTTGGTGTTCATCTCATAATTATGCTAAAATATTTTGTTAGAAGTGAAATTATTGTGTCAAAGACAATGGTAAGGAACTATCTTTTTTTTTGAACTATGTACTTTTTACCAAACTCTTTTTTTTTCATAGTTAACATATTGTTTATTAAATCCACTTAAGCAACAACAATCACCATGTAAGGAAGCTCATCCTAGAATGCTACTGAATAGATAACAATTTTCTAACTATTCTAAGATTGATTCCTAGGGATTTAACATATCAAGTGTAACTTCTACCTAGGCTATGTCCTCATGATAGAAGCTCTGGTCAGTGATGAAATTGACAGTTTTAATGTAGCTGATAAATTGCTCAAATGCCATTACTATTTTCCATAAATATTGTAGCCATTTGTGCTCTGGCTCTGAGAGAGTGCCTGGCTAGCAATTTCATCAACATAGGTTATTAATCATTAACTACTTGCTAAGCTAACAAGTAAGAAGTGATTTTTCATGTTTTTTTTGTTTTAAAAAAAAATCCTATTGAGATTCCTTGAATCTATTGGACTATGTAAAATATCTGTGTAGCATGATTATTTTATATTGAGATAATATTTCTTTTATTGGTTTACAAGCTTACCATATATAAAGTAGATTTGCCTTTTATTACATTTTTAATTTTTTAACAAATTTATTTATTTATTTACAAGCAGAGAGAGATAGAGAGAAGAGAGACAGACAGACAGAGAATGAGCATGCCAGGGCTTCCAGCCACTGCAAATAAACTCCAGATGCATGTGTGAATCACTTTGTGCAGCTGGCTTTACGTGGGTACTGGGGGATTGAATTTGGGTCATTGGGCTATGCAGGCAAGCACCTTAATTGCTGAGCCATCTCTTCAGCCCTTTTTATTACATTTTTTGTTGTTGCTTTTTCTTTTTTTCTTTTATTTTCTCTCTCTTTCTTTTTTTTTAAATATTTTATTTATTTTTTCAATCA
>PVHP010030466.1:0-21678 GCA_004024765.1 Zapus hudsonius | reverse complement strand
AAGTGCCATATATGTAGGCCGCCTTTAATCTAGTCACCTCCGTTGCCATGGGACCATGGATGCCCTGGCTCAGGGCATAATCATGAGGTCCCCAGGGACTTACTTTTGCCACACAAATTACAGAGACTTTACACCATGTGTCCTTCAAATCTTAAAACAAAATCACCATAATATGTAATTTTGGTTTTCTTTCTCTATTTTCTCTATTTGCTTTGTGGTCCAAGGTTACTAAAACTTTAATAAAATACAGTTCTCAGACTTCAGTGAGATAAAAAAAACAAAAAAGGAAATATAAAAACTCAAACTAGCCAGATTTAAGTAATACTTACATTGAGTTAAAATTTTACATAAACAGGGAATCAATTTATTATAGGACATCATAATTGTAATTAGAACTTAACATTTTTGTATATATTCTCAGTTTCAAAACTTCAAGCTGCTTAGAGGATTATTGTGCACAGAATTCTACCAGGTGTGGTGGCTCCCACCTTTACCAGGTATTTTAGGGAATTATGGAGTGACAGGATCCTGCTGGTAGTTATGGCTCACACTAATCTCATCATTTGCATGGCGAGCAAGACAGAACCAGGGGTTACAAGCCAGCCAGCTTCAAAGCACGGACAATAAAATTCTGCTTTAGCTGCTCTTAATAAAATAATTTCCAGGTGTGTTAAATGTATTGGTAATAATTATCTCCAGGGCAGTTATCATGATTTATCTATACTTGCTATAGTTTAATATATATATATACATATATATATGCATATATATCATTGGATTCATTAAGAAGGAATGCCTCAAATCAATGGGTGATATAAAATCTATAGGTCTATTCTGGTCAATATTATAAGACAAATCTGGTTGCCAGTTTTCCTAGATTACATTTATAGAGAAGTTTTTGCTGTGACATAAATAATAAAAGGTAAGTCTTTAAAAATTAAGTATTTATACTGAAAATGTTTAATTTTGAGTTTCATTTTTTTTTTCCTGTTAAGGATGATTCTCTGGCAGTTAAAAGTGATAAAATGGTTAAGTTATAGATACTAGATTATCAATTAGGTATGGTTTCTCTTAATAGCTCTTAATAGTCCTATAAGAAAGATGGTTAATAAAAGTTTTGTGGGTTTGAAAGATAAACTGGAAAGATAATTTCCAATGCTGGATATATGGGATGCTTGATAAGAAAGACTTCTTTTTTATTTTGAGTGGTATTCAGATTAAAAGGTAAAAGTATGTGTAAGAAGACATGCTTATGTTAAACAGAAGGATTATAAGAGAAATCTTGAAAATCCAAAACTAACCCAAAATCAGTTTTCTTAACTATCAAGCCATCTTTCCAGGCTCTCAATTTCCTTTTATAAGGAACAAAAGGATAATTTTCAGGCTAATCATAAATAGTCAATATGCCCAAATTTAAAGGTTCTCCTCTGTTAACATGCTCTTATAGATGCTCTAAAATTTACACATATGGACACAGACTTATTGACAGTTTATTTTCAGCTTAAATTAGACACAGATAAAATCCTATCTTTTTGTGTCAAAAGGTCATAAACACAGGTATAGTTCACATTATTTTTCTGGGAAAAATCTAACCAGGTTAGACATAGGCAAGACCCTTTCACCTGGTTGTATCACAAAAGGGTAAACTCCTCATTCATTTTAAATTCCCCAGTAACAACAGTCAATCTCAAAATAGGACAAGGAATGCGAGAGTGCTTAGCTCTCTGGTCTGTCATTTCCTCTTGCTCTTGAATATAATTGGCAGACTATAACATACCATTTAAATTCATGGGAAACTGGACTCTGGAAAAGGGTTGGCACCCCCTTGATCTCAGACCTCAAGTAAGTTTAAGCCATGTCTCCTCCAGACCTTTTCCAGAAACAAAATGGCCAATTATCTTTGTCAAAGTTAAAAAAAAAAAAAAAAAAAAAAAAGAGTGGCAAGCAGCATATAGTTTAGATTCTCTCTAAAGATCCTCTTTTCTGATTACCTAATGTCAACACTGTCAGATAGAATTTCTTACTAGATGAAAGGTCAAATAGGTAAACAAAGTTAAGGTATTTGATCAAGTTAAAAGCTTCTTAAGTAAGACATCCATCAGACTTGCCTAGTGCTTATACCAGACTGCAAATAGGTATTACCCTAGAGCGCCTCCTAAATAAATCAGATGATTAAGTTCTTAAAACACCTGAATCATAGAAAGAAAAAAAAATCCCCTCAGAGGCTTAAACACATCCTGAAACACTTCCAGGCAGGGGTGGGGGGTGGGGACAGGGAGACCCAAGGTTACCAGGTAACTCCCCAGAAGGGCAAATAGGCCAAAAGACAAGGGAAAGTGGGAAGCCCCAACCCTTGTGCCTACAGTTGTCTTTGGGTGGTCCACAAGCAATACTGTAGAAACTATATGTCTGGTGGAGGTCAAGGAGGAACTGCAGTGTGGAAGAGGGCCGATAGGATGAGCATGGATATCTTAGCTCAGACCTACCTTGCTCCAGGAGGCATGAAGACCTCACTATGTGTCCCCTAGATTGGGAAAAAACAAACAGAAAATTTAGTTCATGGCTTCTGTATGCAGGAGATGGAAAAACCTAAATTCTTCCCCCCAAAATCTAGTTCTGGAGGGATGCTCACCTCTACTAGAAGCTGTGGGACAGGATGGGGTATAGTCTGACCCCAGGCTCTTCTAGTCCCCCTTCTTGTTCTTTCTGATGAGACAGTTTGCCTCCAAGGTCACCACTATCCTAGTTAAAATCTAAAATACTTCTTTGATCCAAAATTTAGTTCTCACATGGACTTTTAAATCACCAACAGAAATTGTGTAAAATAAGTAAAACATTTAGTCAGATAAGACTCTAAAATACGTTTACTCGATGTCAAGGTCAAAACTTTCAGCTCACTCATGTTAATTTGTTTTATGTCTTTTTAAAAATATTTTATTTATTCATTTTCAAGCAGAGAGATACAGAGAGAGAGAGAGAGAGAGAGAGAGAGAGAGAGAGAGAGAGAGAGAGAGAGAACAAGGGCCACCACCTTGTGGGTCTGTATGGCTTATGTGGGTCTTGAGGAATTGAACCCAGGGCCTTAGGCACTGGAGGCAAGTGCCTTAACCGCTGAGCCATCTCTCCAGCCCTTTTTATGTCTTAAGGGTTATGAAAACAGGCCTTGAGTTTCCCAATGAAGTTTTCTATGTTCTATTTTTTGAGGTTTATATTATTTGGGAAACTGAGTGAGTGTTAACATAAAGGTTCACTTATTAATGCTCAGTTTCCTATGATAGGACTCTCAATAACCAAGGTCATTGTGGCTTTAAATATAGCTATTTCTTTTTTCACACTAATCTTATCAATTGGCCACCATTTGGTTTATCATGTAATTTTAGATGATTAAATTTTAATCATTGTTATTTGTACTCCTGATACATACAGATATGTTGGAATTGCTTGTTTAAGCTTTATCTATTTTTAGACATGGAAAAACATAAAATTGCTTTATTTTAATCAAATATCTATAATATGTGTATAAGATTAATTACTATCCAAGATTAAGTCAAAACATTATTTGTCTAACAATGTTTTCTCATTTAAAACTGATTTGTCCAAGGTTGTATTAAATCTGAGCTGCTTTAGTTCAGCTGTAACCAGGATATGCTCTTATCATATGTAAGCAAATAGCTTTAGTCATAATTTTGCTTAAATATCTGTCTCATTTCTAGTATCTCAAGTATAAGGCTTTTAAGTCAATTAACTCTTAAGACATATTCCCTACTCCGGGATATAGCCTCATGCTCAAGCAATGGTCTTGATCTCAAAAAAAAAAAAAATTCAAGCTCTACTTTTATGATTTCAGCCTTCCGTGAGTAATTAGTACCCACTGAGATATCCAGACTAATCAAAGATGTTTTCAAACACAGGTGCCAAGGCTTTATCCTGTCTTACTTTTTTTTTTCTTTCCCCTGAGAATTTCTATGTCACCTTAAATGTTATAGACCTGTTGATAGGAATATTGTTTTCAGCACTAGTAATATGGCTGCCTATATTTATAGCTGTGAGATATTTAAGGGATAAGACATGCCTGTTTTCTGTGCTTCAGATATAGCTGCACTGTCACAGGATAACTGAACTTAGATGTTAGATAGAATGACTTTAAGATTTTTGTGCCTTTCTTTAACTACATATGTTTCACTAGGAAGATATGCTATATATCCACACCCTTCAAGGTTGGTATAACTTCCTTTCTTTGTGTTTTAATAACCACTTGTGGAAGCCAAAGCAAATTGGAGTCTGTGGAGCTTAAAAGGCCAATATTTTGCCCTCTGCTCCGAGTTAAAAAGGCCACAGGACATGATGAACACTCCTAACATGTTTTACACTGGCCCTCTGGTAAGTCACCTGTCTTCCTGATCAGGAAGGATATGGAGACCCAGAGATAAAAATGTGGGTGTGGAATCAGCAACAGGAGTGTCCCAACATAGGAAAATTGCTACTGCACTCTCCACAAAAGAGGGAAGATCACTTTCTCAGCATGGCCCTGACTCATTCTAAGTGATAACACCAGTACTGAACAAGCCATAGTGAAAACATCCCCCTAAGGTCCCTTGAGTCTTTCTTGGAGAGCTACTATTGACCCCCAAAAGTAAATCTTTGATTAAAATTTGTCAACCTACTTGGTCTAAACACTCAGAGAGCAAAGGATAACCAAAAGTAGAAGGTGCCTTAAATATTATATGGATGAAATACTAAATCTATCAGAAATAAACAGGGCATAGTAAGAGCTTTCCAAAAGGGGAAACTAACAAAATCCTAAGGTACATTGGCCCCATCTCTAGCAGTTCTAGCTCCACAACAAAAGAAAACAATCATAGATACCAGTATGGTTATTTCCAAATCTGGGATCATATATGTGGATGACTATATCCAATAGTCACTTAAGTTAAAAGGCTCCCTTGTGCTGAGAACAATGATAGGCTCCTTCAGACTTATGCCAAAACATAATTACTCTCCAATCATCAAAATGGATTGCTACTGAATGGGTCCTGACATCAGAAGACATTGGGTAGCCCAATGTTGGTTTTTATCCCACTGATTAATAAGATGTCATCCAGCACATATAAACTCTTATGAAGTATACCCACAAGCCTTTAAATGACACAGCTCAGGAAATCTCACCTCTTAAATCTGAGGTTAAAATGATGAGAAAGGAAATTATACAAAACCGCATGCCTCTCAACATCCGCGTAGCAACCAAGGGTGGTGCATATGTCATTATCAAAGTTAAATGTGTGTACTTATTCTTGATAACTCTACTAATCTCTCATTTGCTTCACAGTTCTTTCAGGAAAAGTTTCAAGCCATGTCAGATACCACTGTGTCGTTTGTGAATAGCTATTGGAGTGGACCTTGGGTTTTTCATGGTGGAAAAAAGATTATGCCTATTATCATTTCATTAGTTATCATGTTGATCTTTGGACCCTGTATACTCAACTGCTGTTTTAACTTTACTTGTTTACAGGCAGCTCACACTCAGATGGCCATGAATTCTAACTCCATCTATCTAGGTCCCCTTGATTTCCCATTGAGGATGGATCATCAGCCACTCCTAACAAAACTGTCAACCATCTCTACCTCAGAATATTAAACTTCCTATAACCCTTGAAAGGCTCCAATACTTTATGTTACTAATATCTTTAATTTCCTTTTTACCCTTCAGCCAGAAAACCTGCATACTGATGGTGATGAGATATCTGACTGACTCACAGGTTCCTCTCATAAGCCTTTGAATACCCTCTCTAGAAGAGACTCTAACTGCCATACTCTATAATGTCATCCTAACAAACTATATCTCCTGCCATGATACTTAATTTCCAAAAGAAGACAGTAACAAGATCACAATTCTGCCCAACATGATATAGCTGAAAAACAAAGATATTAGTATACATATATGCAAATATATGTATCTTAGCAAAGTAAGAAAAAAAAGAATAAATGAAATGCTCACAGAAATTAAAGACTTTGTCTTTGTAACTAGTCACATGGCCTTAGCTAGTGTTTGTGACTAATTTCTTCTATTACCCATTTTGTATTTCATCCACCTTCAGCAAGTACCTCAGCAGTTTTTTTTTTTTTTTTTAACCTGGAGAGGTGAGCCATACATTCATTCCTGATGGATCTGGGCCATTTATCACACTACCTTGATTGGTGTGTTGTAGTTTCCCATTGACTTTGATAACAGGGCATGACAAAAACAAGACGTGCCCTATAGAGTCTCCTGCACTTCACACATACTCTTCTTTGCTTCCATTGTGGAGGAGCAGTCCAATTTCTCCCTAGTAGTCTGTATCAATCATTTCTGCTAACACTGTAACTCCTTTCTTAGCTTGTTGACTGGAGGGCATCAGGAGCCCAGAGTGGCCAGAATTCCATTTCAGAGGAATGCTCTTTGTGCCTCCTGGTAAAAGCATTCCCCCCTCTAGGACCAAGATTTCTAGGCCAGTGGAGTGTAAAACTGCAGGAACAAGAAGCAAAAATTTGGCTAATGGGCCACTTGGGAGAAGGTAAGTGGTACTATTCCCATTTCCACACTCTGATTCCTGGAACCTTGAATCCTATAGTCTGCTATAAGAGAACAGTATTATATGTAGGATGCTAATGCAAACCAAACACAGCCTGCTATCCCAGGCCTCCAAGCTAGTACTACATAATTGGTGTTGTAACTGGTTCTTTAAAAGGCAAGTCCACTATTCTGTCGTGCCAGCTGCTTCCCAGTGTTGGGGCACATAGAAGGACCAGTGAATTCCATAATCATGAGCTCACTGCCATACTTCCTTGGCTGTGAAGTGAGTTCCTTGGTCTGAAGCACTACTATGTGGAATATCATGACAGTGGACAAGGATAAGGATAAGTTATTCTATAAGTCCATGGATGCTAGTTTTGTTAGGGAAAGCAAATCCATACCCATAATAAGTATCTACTTCAGTGAGGACAAAATGCTGTGCTTTCCGTGATGGAAGTGGTACAATGTTGTCAACCTGCCACCAAGTCACTGGCTGGTCTCATTGAGGAATGCCACCATACAGGGGCCTCAGTGTTGGTCACTGCTGCGGGAAGATTAGGCACTCAGCATCAGCCATATACAGAGTAGCCATTATTAATGGAAGTCCATGTTGTTGGGCCCATGCATAACCTGCATTCCTGCCACCATGGCCACTTTGTTCATGGGCCCACTGGGAAATGACAGTGATGGCTGAGGAAAGAGGTTGTCCACTATTCACTGAATGAGTTAGCTTATCAACTTGATTATTAAAGTTATTACCCAATGAGGTCACCTTCTGATGAGCATTAACTTGGGATACAAGTATCCTTATATCTTCTGCCCACTCAGAGAGGTCTGTCCATATACATCTTCCACAACTGTCTTTCTCACCAATTTTCTAATTGTGCTCCTTCAAATTCCCAGACCATCCAGCCAAACCATTGGCCACAGCCCACAAATCAGTGTACAATCACACATCTGGCCATTTTACTTCCAAGAAAAATGCACAACTATGTTTACTGCCCAAAGTTCTGCCCATTGTGAAGACTTCCCTTCAGCACAGTCCTTTAGAGTTGTCCCAGAAATGGGCTGTAATACTGCAACTGTCTGCTTCTGAGAAGTGCCTAAAATCTGGAAACCATGCCCTAGTCCTCTCCTCCTCAGTGATTAATCATAGGGGGATACCCCATGATGCCTTAGGTGTATGCTTGGGGACAGAAGGCATCGTAACAGGAGCAGCAACCGTACACATTTGGGAAACTTCCTCATGCAGCTTACTTTTGCCCTCAGGGCCTGCTCGGGCCTGATCACATATATACCACTTCCACTTGATGATAGACTGCTGCTGTGCACAGCAAACTTTATGGCCTGGTGGGTCAGACAACACACAGCTCATAATGGACATTCTCAAGCATTCCATTTCCACTAAGGCCCAATAGCAAGCCAAGAGCTGTCTTTCCAAGGGAGAATAATTGTCTGCAGAAGATAGCAGGGCCTTACTCCCAAGTCCCAATGCCCTCCACTGTGATTCATGTATGGGGGCCTGCCAAAATCTCTGAACAGCATTCCTATTGGCCCCTGACACTTCAAGCACCACTGAATCTTCTGGATCACATGGCCAAAGTGGCAGAGCAGCCTGCACAGCAGCCTGGACCTGTTGGAGAACCTTCTCTTGTTCTGGGCTCCAGTCAAAACTAACATCTTTCCAAGTCACTTGGTATATGGGAAGAAGTAACACACCCAAGTGAAGAACTTGCTGGCTTCAAAATCCAAATAGGCCCACTAGAGGTTGTACTTCTTTCTTAGTGGTAGGAGGGGCCAGCTGACTTTTCCTTCACCTTAGTTGGAATATCTCTGCACTCCCCACACTAATGAACTCATAGAAATTTCACTGCGGAGGAAGGTCCTGGAATCTAGGATGTATTTATTTCCCATCTTCTGAGGCATATATGCTGTACCAACAACCCCACAGTGATTGCCACCTCCTGCTCATTTGAACCAATCAGCATAATATCATTGATATAACGAACCAACATGACAGCTTGTGGAAGAGACAAGCCATCTAGATCCCTGTGAACTAAGCTATGACACAGGGCTGGAGAATTAATATAACCTTGAGGTAAAACAGTGAAAGTGTACTGCTGACCTTGCCAGCTGAAAGCAAATTGCTTCTGGTGGTACTTATGGATTGGTATGGAGAAAAAAGCACTTGCAAGATCAATAGCTGCATACCAGGCACCAGGAGATGTGTTAATCTGCTCAAGTAAAGAAACCACATCAGGGACAGCAGCTACAATTGGAGACACTATTTGATTAAGTTTCCTATAATCAACTATCATTCTCCAAGATCTGTCTGTCTTCTGAACAGGCCAAATAGGAGAGTTAAAGGGAGATGTGGTGGGAACCACCACCCCATGCATCCTTCAAGTCCTTAATAGTGGCATTAATTTCTGCAATTCCTCCAGGAATATGATACTGCTTTTGGTTCACTATTTTCCCTGGCAATGGGAGCTCCAATGGCTTCCATTTGTCCTTTCCAACCATAATAGACCTCACTCCACAAATCAGGAAACTGACATGAGTGTTCTAACAACTCCTAAATATATCTATCCACTCTTGGACAATGGAAATTATCACAGGATGAATTCAGCAACCCACTAGACCCTCTATCAGTTGAACATTTGCCAATACTCCATTGATCACCTGACCTGCATAAGCACCTACTTTGACAATGTTGCTTGGGATCTTCTGGAATCAATGCCAATTCAGAAGCAGTGTCCAATAGGCCATGAATGGTCTGATTATTTCATTTTCCAATGTACAGTTACCCTAACAAAAGGCCATTTGTCCCTCTGAGGAAACTTTTGGGGGTTGGAGGAGGGTCCTTCATTAAGGGGACCTGTTTACTCCTTCATTCAAAGGGATTTTGATCTGTAAACAGGCTGACGTCTGGATATTTGTAAAGAGGCCTTGGTTCTCTGCTGCAATATTTCCGAGTAGCCTTTCATTCCTTTCATCTGGAACGTTTCTGCTTATACAAATCACGCAGGAACTTAGTAGGCTTCTTATCTATTTCACTTCTGAGAGCACCATAATTAACCAGTAGGAAAGGTCTAAATAAGTTATACTGAAACCGGGTGAGCTTGGGGTTAGAATTTAGATAACACCCAGCAAAAATTCCAATGAACCCAAAAATTTAAGGAGTACCCGAGTTTTTGTCTACAAAGTTAAAGAATTAAAATCATAGACAACAAGATATTAAGGTGTAGTGGGAGACTTTATTATTTAAGGGAACATGGGGAGTTACAGAATTCTCCAGCCATCAGTGTGGGGAGAAAAACATGGAAAGTTTAACAAAACTTATGTTGTTTAGCTAAATAAGCAGAAAGGGGAAAGTTCATGAGAAGAAAAGATTCAGGTGGAAGAGAAATCCAGCCCCTCACCACAGGCTGTGGCAGGGGCTGGGGAGACTTTGGGGGTCCCTGGAGAGTCAGAGGTCCATTTGCCAGCCTGCCATGTGGGAAAGAGAGCGCTTTTTTTCTAGGAAAGTTAATTTAAGTTTTCCCCAGGTGAGTCAGAGAGACAGCTGATTGATTCATATCTGACCAATCAGTTTTAGCACCTAGATTTTAGCTATAGAAAGACACCTCCCACTCAAGGGGAGGGTGTCTTTGGAGCTGCCTGACTCATCACAATAACATATGTGCATTATTTTACCTATGCTATTTATTATGGTAAACATGCTCACTTCCTCTTTGGAGATTCAGTGCTGTCACTTGGCCCCTGTTACTCTGAAATCCAGCTCAACCCATTGCATCTAATTCACCTAATGCAGCAACTGGAGCTCCCAGTGTGATGTTCTCTTTATATATAACAGCAACTCTTGGGAACTTTAAGTGTGCTGGAGCACTCCTCACAAATCTGTTTCTTATAGTCTTAGTGAAGGGCACACCTTCTGGACCCTGCAATAGTTGGGGCAAAGATGAGCTTACATAATGAATCCACTCCATCATTCCTAGTTCTCTAAACATTTTTATCCCTTCATCAACAGTAACATTAAGGGATGTCAGGCAACTCGACCTCATTCACAGTGGGCCATCTTTGGATCCATATTTCAGCCAACTAATCAAATAAACACTTGGCACCACTTCTAACTGCATAAGTTGCAGCATTAAATCTATAACCTCTTCTCAAGGGGCCCATTTCAATAAATTCAGCCTATTCCTATCTTATTTTCCTTTCTCCATTTTCCAATACCCTTAAAATTCATTTCCACACATATTCTCCATGCTTCACTTATAAAAGCTAGAAAACTCTTTTAAATTCTTTAGGGGTCTATCTCACCTACTCTCAAGTCACAATTTCTATCTCACCTTTAGGGACCTGCTTCACCTTATGTCTTATTACAGGCCTAGAGGTGAACAGGGGTGGGTACAGAGGGGTAAGGTCTTGTTGAACACTTCATGGAGGGTGTGTCAATGCAGATCTTTCAGAAGAAGAAGAATTCATTCCCTCAGGCATGGACAAAGAGGGTAATACTTCAGGGCATGGAGGTGGGAATGCAAATGCTGCTAGGGGAGGAGAGACTACTTCCTCGGGCAAAATAGCCTCATCAGAACATGGGAATTCACTGTCCTCAGATTCTTCAGGTTCTTCCCAGATATCCTCATCCCAAGGTTCAGGATCTCACTATTTTCTAATCAGTGCCTCACTTTAACCTCTGATAGCCTGTGAGGCTGGGACTTGATCTTGCATTGCAAGTTAGCCAATTGCACAATGAGAGCTTGAGTTTAGTTTTCTGCCCTGTGAGCCCTGTTGCTGCTAGAGAGAAGACTCTCCTATAGAGCACTTTTAGAAACCTTCAGATCATGTATGTGGGTCTTAAACTGGGAATTTTCCTTTCTTATTCAGAAATGCTATAAGAAACCAGCCAGCATTGTTATCCATCTTACTTTTCCACAAAGATTAAATACTGAATCACTACATTCCTTGTTCCTGGTAAGATGTGACTCAAGATCACCAAAAACCTCTATATCACAGAGCTCTTTAAATCGTTCACAGCATGGAGTATTGGTGCTCTCCTTATTACCATCAGAGCCTTTACTAGCACTGAAGTTGAAGAGTAGACTCCAGATAGACCCAAGAAAGCCATTTTTTGCAAGGCTGTTTCTCTAGAACTCCTTCTGGTACCAATTTCTGTATTAGTTTTGCAGTCAGCCTTCTAGTTGCTGCACAGAAAGAACCGAAACAAAAGCGGCTTCTGGAGGAATGGGTTTATTTGGCTTATGGACTCGAGGGGAGACTTCATTCTGGCAGGGAAAACGATGACATGAGCAGAGGGCTGGACATCACCTCTGCCACAGCACTGCAAACAGTGGCAGGAAGGTGTACCAAACACTGGCAAGGGGAAGCTGGCTTAATACCCCATAAGCCTGCCCCCAACAACACAGCTCTATATGAAGGTTGTAAAACCCAAACTGGCATCAGCTGAGGATCGATTATCAGAACACATTCATTTGCTTGTGGGGGACACCTGGATCACGCCATGACAGTCAGGGTTCTCTAGAGGAACAGAATCCATATAACAGATTGTAGTAAAAAGAGGAATTTATTGGGGTAGGTTATGACAGCCCAATAATAGTCATCTGCAGGCCCACAGGTGCAGGATCACAGTGCAAGGCCAAGGAAAGTGGGTTCCAATGTTGAGGAAGGATAGGAGAGCAGAATGGGAGTAAAAATCAGTACCAACAGCTAGTGGGAGGAAGGAAGAAGCTTCCCTTCCCCTCAAGTTTCATCACAAAATCTCCTTCTAGGAGGCCTGCCAACTCTGGGGTAAGGGCTCACTATGGAGGAGGGACCTCCTTCATTTGGCAATCTTTCCTCTTGGCAAGCACAGAGACCCACCCAGGATTACTGTGGACTATTACACAAGACAAGTTGACAATACAACTTAACCATCACAATATGTTTTATAATACTAATATTTATCTTTTCATAGATCATTAACTCAATGGCTAGAAATCACTATGTGAAGAGTAAGGCAAACTTACTCTTTTAAGTTTTATTAAAACTTATTTTTAATAAAATATTATTAAACTATTTTATTATCTTCATATTGTTATAAAAATTTCCTTGTATATGTTGTTTGATTTACTACTTCTTAGTACAATGGATATTGGGGAAGTTTTAAAGAGAAGCCATCAGGATTTTTTTTTAACTCAGAAAATGTGGTGTCCCAAATGTTTAAATATATTTTGGGTTTAATCAGGTACCTTCTGATGCAATTGTTGACCACTCCAATTCTCAGCATGTTTATCTTTCCTTCCATGATTGACACAGATTATGAAGGTTTTTAACCTCATCATACTCCTTTGTTTGAAGAAAAACAAAAGGTTCAATTCTGAATCCATATTTAAAAGTGGCAAGTACCTCTCTGTATTATAAACTAATCATAACCTAATCTGTAAAGAAATTACATTTTATGAAGTGATTTCCGTGGCTTCTAAGTATAAGTTGCCTCATATCAAAACAAATGGCATTCGCTCAAACTTTCCATGTGTGAAGAGTTAAGAAATGAATAAGAAATCCAAGTTCCATGAACTCTCAAATGAAGCACCTGAAAATGAGGTGTATTAAAGAAACAAGACTATTTGATCTGTTGTTTGACTATATAAATCACCTAATTGAAGGAATGAATGAAGATATGGGTATTGGAGACTCAGATGATGATAAGGAAAAGCTACAAATTTGAAACCTCAATAGGAGGAATCAGGAAGTCATTCCAGACATAGGCAACAAGTGCTGCAGAATACCTAACAGAATGTGTAATCAGGCCCACAGACATGAAAACAGAATAAGAATATTGTAATAAGGCAGGAACATAGAACTGCACAGAAGGAGGAATCAGAAAGATGTGTTTGTAATGTTATTCCCACTATGTTACAAAGACATTACAGCTTCAAATCAGATGTGGCTTGACTTGGTTTATGAAGCTTTGGGGTATGTGCATTTGTGATGCTTTATATTTTCAGCAACTTGACAGGATTTAGAATCTTCTGTGAGGAATTAACTAGACTAGGTTAGCCTCTGAGCATACCCCTGAGGGATTATCTTGGTTAGGTATATTGAGATGGGAGGACCTACTTAAACTATGGGCAGCACTATTCCATGGGCTGGACTGTATAAACTGTAGAGCATTGGCTGACTAGAAACTTTCACCTCTGTCCCTACATCCTCCCTGGTGATGTATTGAAGTTATTATGATTTCTTGCTTCTCTCATGCTTTCCCTGACATGATGGACTCTACCCTCTTGAAATGGTAGCAGAAATAAACCCTTTCCTTCCTTATGTCCTCTTTGCTGGAGTATTTTGTGAAAGCAACAAGAAAGTAATTGATACAGTGTTTTAAAGAGACAAAGTTCTCCTAAAAATGAATAATAGTCCAGAAGTATTATAGATTTTGCTTTATCTAAGAAGTAGTAGTGCATTCCTGGATCAAGGTTAATTTCAACAAAAGAAAACAAAACATATAATGCATTAAAGATTTATGATTTTAACATATGTTTAAGATATTATGCATTTAATATTTTACATATATATTTTGAAGAAACTAGATTTATTAAAAAATGAAAATAAAGGATGAGTGGTACCTAGGACAACCTCTTGGTTTGAGAGTTATAAATTTGCTGTTTTATCATTTAGAACATGGAAAAAAAGGGAGCTGTTGGTTGAAATTAATTTTTAGCTTGACAATGACATCATAAATATATTCAGTATTAATGTAATATATATTTTATAATATATATACATATATATATGGTCCTGTGCTCCTTAAATATAGGGATGAATTCTGAGAAATGCATTGTAATTAAATTTTTTTGAAAATACCGTAGAATATTCTTATCAAAACAAAGATAGCTACAATATCAATTGCTATAAAGTCATCATAATTTTTGAGACCACCATCATATATGGAAACCATTATTGAAAAAACTGAAATATTTAATAACACATAATGCTATATGTGCAGAAACACACACATATTCCTCATCTGTGGTTTCCCCATTCAAAGGCCTATGTATCAGAAACATTCAAAGATCCATAAAGTTACCCAAAGTGAAACTAATCTTCCACAAACTTACAATCTTCACTGTCCTGAGTCTTCATGGATGTCATGATATACACACATCATGCCATTGTTTTCCACCATGGTAGACCATTCTTTTCCTAAAACTGGTTGCTTGGGCACTGTTCCATTCTTGTTTACTCATTTAGGATGCATAAGGCTTCCATCTGTTCTGCACATGTATAGATATATTTTTTTTCCTTTTTGGTTTCTTAACAATAGACTATAGTAGTTGTGTATGCATCATTTACGTTGCATGATGTAGAAAAAAGCTATCTACAAAGTATAGAGAACAATGTATACTATACCATTGTATATAAAGAACTTGCCCACAGAATTAGTACCTACAAGATCTTGGAACCAACCCTTCATGGATAAGGAAGAACCACTGTTTATATCAAAATCTTAAATGTATTTTTAGAGATATACTTCCATAATTGAAATTCAAATGGAATATAAGAGAATTTAAATAGCGAAAATAATCTTGATAAAGTAGAGAACTGATAGACTTTCACTGTCCATGTTCAGAACTTAAAGAGAGCTCTAGTCATCACGTTAGCATTATACTGGCCTAAGAACAGACCAGCAGATCAATAGAAGAATCAAAAATAATACCAAGCACCAGGGCTTGGAAGATGGCTTAGTGGTTAAAGGTGCTTGTTTGCAAAATCGCTTGGCTTAGGTTCCATACTCAAGCTCCCACATAGGCAAACACAAAAAAGGTGCAAGCTTCTGACATTCATTTGCAGCAGCAAGAGGCTCTGAGGGACTTCCCCACCACAAACACATGTGAAAATATCTAAATAGAAGTTATTTAACAAATCAAACAAAAACAAACAAAAAGGACCTATAGTTATTTTTGACCAAGTGTCATGATTGTCTGATAGTGAGAAACTGGATTCAACAATGGCTTGATGATTAGATGTTCACATGCAAAAGAATGAAGTTGATACCCATCTTATATAAAATTGGAAAGTTAATTCTATAGTAAAGACAACTTAAATATAAAAGAATCATCTCAAAAATGCTGAATGCAGGGCTGGAGAGATGGCTCAGCGGTTAAGGCACTTGCTTCCAGTGCCTAAGGCCCTGGGTTTAATTCCCCAGGACCCACATAAGCCAGACCCACAAGGTGGTGGCCCTGGTTCTCGTTCTCTCTCTCTCTCTCTCTCTCTCTCTCTCTCTCTCTCTCTCTCTCTGCTTGAAAATGAATAAATAAAATATTTTTAAAAAAATGCTGAATGCAGACTGAAGAGATGGCTCAGCAGTTAAAGACACTTTCTTGCAAACCCTGCTGGCTTGACTTCCAATGACACAAGCCAACTATGTAAATATGACTGTTCATTTGTAACAGCAAGAAATACTGGCAAGCAAATATGCACGCATGTGCTTGTGTGCATATACACGCATGCATGCACCTATAAATAAATAATTTCTGGAAGAAAACAAAGTGATAGATCATTATAATTTAGAATTTGGCAATATTTCCTAAAAAGTGACACCAAACTCCAAGCAAAAATAGAAAGGTTATATAAACTGGTCATGATAAAAATTAAATGCTTTTTAAATTCCTACATTTGAGAAAATGAATTGATAGAGAAAGTGAAAAAATACCCCATAAATGCCAGAAAATATTTTCAATTCACGTTTATGATAAAGATCCTGAGCATGCAAAACATACATTTTTTAAAAAGATACAAGATACAATTCAATAATTAGAAGTCAGATAAGTAAAATAAATTATCTGAATAAATATTTCACTAAAGAAAATGTGCAAGCTGCCAATATGCACATGAAAATTGCTCAACAAGACTTTCATTAGAAAAATAAAAATTAAAACCTCAATGAAAATCTACTTCACAAGCATTAAGATCATTATGTTTTTTTTTAAAAGATGGGTAATAACCAATGTTATTAAGGATGGAGTTAAATTCTAACACTTATAACTAGTTGGTAGAAAAGTAAAATGTTTCATCTGCTGTTGAAACATTCTTGTGGTTACAGAAAAGGTTACACATAAAATTTTCATATGACCCAGCAATCCACCCCTGACCATATATCCAGGAGCAATGAATAAATAAGCTCATAAAAATTTGTATGCAAATGTACAAAGTAACATCATTCATAATAAACAAAGTATATAAATGATTCAAATGCCCACCGGATTATGAATGGATAAATATAACAAACTATAAGGGTGCAATGAAAACTTTCCAATATAAAGCAATGAATTAAGGATATACATTACAAAATGGAAAAACCTTAAGAACATTACATATTGAAAATTGCTGGTCCCCAAAAATAACATTATTATGTGATCCCATTCACAGGTAATGTTAGACTAGGCAAGTGTATCTCAAACAGAAAAGAAACTAATGGTTTCCAATAATTAAGGGGCCATGAGGACCACAAATGCCTGATGGTTGGCTCATGTTTTTTAGGGAACTTTTCTTTCTGAAAATTAAATTGTCATGTTTATTGTACATGACAGTGTTACACTAAAATTTATTTGATTGTATATATTCATGAGCTGAATTGTAGGGTTATTTACTTTGGATATGCCTTGAGATTTTAGGAAGAGGCTCCTTATAAGAGGCTCTGAAGTCATTTTGAATGTACCCTTGAAAGGTGGGATCCTTGCTGTTTCTCTCACTGCTTTCTGGCTGATGAGTACGTTTACTCCACCACCTGCATGTGCCCTAATCTAGTACCTCTCCAGAAGCCAACAGCAATGAGGCCACTCAATAATAGACTGAAACTTACAGAATCACAAGCCAAAATAAACTTTTTCTCATTATAAGCTAATTATCACAGTTATATCATTATGGCGACAGAAAGTTACCACATTGGGTTTTTGGATTGAATACTAATACTGCCACTAAAAATAAAAAGCAAGCAGAAAACTGAAAAGTAAAAGCTAAAATCAAATATACTATTTGTATAATTATTTATATTTATTTAGAAACATGACTACATGAGGCATTTAAATACTAAAACATATGTAATTTTATTTTAATTTAGTGTCATTGTGCCTTTGCAGTATATATATATATACTTTTGAAGCACTTTATTAAAGTCTAATTCCATATTTGAAAGAAAATCTAATGAAAAGGAGGTAAAGTAATAAATCTAAAAAAGACTAGTGTTAATGTCTCTTCACAGGGTGGGAAGGAATATCCTGAAGCATTGACCCCAAGACTGACTGATGCATTCATTACCCCATGATAAATACCTATAAACCATAGAGGGAGGGGCTGCAAGAAGAAAACAGGAGAGGAATGGAACCAACACACAATTTAATCATAAAGTAATTTTATAATTAATAAAAAAAGACCATTCCCATTTTACAGCTTTGCCAGCCAACTTTCAGGTCGTCTTCATATATTTCAAATTCATTAGGAATAATAAATGTCACATGGGTAGACTTAATGTTTAAAGATTAATATAGTTTCTTGGTTAAAAAACAATTTGGGGTAAATTCCTATCTGCCAATTACAAATTTAAATATTCTGGCAAGAGACAATACACCCATGACATTTCACTCACCTGCTCCCCAGCTGAGAGAGAGAGAGAGAGAGAGAGAGAGAGAGAGAGAGAGAGAGAGAGAGAGAGAGAGAGAGAGAGAGAGAGAGAACCAGGGCCACCACCTTGTGGGTCTGGTTTATGTGGGTACTGGGGAATTGAACCCGGAGGCTTTAGGCACTGGAAGCAAGTGCCTTATCCGCTGAGCCATCTCTCCAGCCCAGATTAATCACCCACTTTCTTATCAAAGTGTCAGCGCATCCTTTGGCCCCTCCAAAGATGAAAAGGTATGATCCATTCAAGTCTGTATGAATCAAGTTTCCAGGCAGATGGGCACATGGCTTAGCTTGGGAACACTGTAAACACACATCACCAGGATGATGTCCTGAACATCTTTTGTATTTCAGTCTTCTTTCAAATGCATTTAGACATGAAGAGTCCCCTCACACCTAAACAAAAAAAAATTGTTTGTGTATTTAGGACAGGTTAGTCTTCTGCTGGTGGAAGCATTCTGGGAGGGTCTGAAAAAATTGGGAAGTAAGCCTTAGCTGGAGGAAGAAGCACTATAGTTGAACCAGAGCACCCCTCAGGATTCTCTCTCTCTCTCTCTCTCTCTCTCTCTCTCTCTCTCTCTCTCTCTCTCTCTCTCATCTCTCCGTTGTTATCTCTCTCCTTCCTGACTACCAGGATGTAAGCAGGTACTACCCTATGTTCCCACCACCATGATGTTGTGCCTCACAAGAGACCCAAAAACATGGAACCACATAACCAGGCACTGAACCCTCTGATGAACCAAAACTTTCTTCCTTCTTTTTAATATTTTGTAGAGCAATGCTAGAGAAAGGCATATGCTTCCTCATTCTTGTTTATTAGCTACAGAAAAAATAATATTTTACAAATAAAGTTTACCTAGTTTTAAAGCTTTGGAGTTTTTAATATCAATTATTCATATACATATTATATACAGAATCAATATGATTGGAGCACCTCCTGCTTGTTCATTTGTACTTATCTTGTTTACAAGGAAGTTTTAAGAAATTAGTATTACAATAGTGCCATACATATTCATAAAGTAATATTAAAGGATTATTTTCATGGTGTCATTAGTTGGCATTTATGCAGGAAGGCTTAATGGCCTCTGTAACTATAAATAATCTGTAAATTGCAGGCTTTAATGAATAAATTAAGTCATTTTAAAATAAAAATGAAAAAATTGAGAATGTGCAGAATACTAGATATTGTATATATTGGTTAAGATTAAACTGTATTTTATATTTGGAGGAAGGAAGCAATTTTGCACATTCATTCCCTAGTTGTTTGTCTTTCTTAAATATTGATGTTCAGAGTGTCTACTGGAGAAAAGGATGCATATTCATATCAATTAAATTACAAATGAAGTCTTCAAAAATTCTAAAATCTTTTATAATTACTACCTGCCATAGCTTGTATGCCTCTTCCAATACTCACGTTGGAATTTAATTGCCACTATAAAGTTGTGGAAGTGTGCCCTTTAAGACGTGGTGCCATTCTCAATAGACTCGGGTCAGTATCTTGAGAGTTCTTTATTATGGAGAAGGCTTTGCTAACACAGTGACTTCAGCTCACCCTGCTTTCTGTTGTCCCCTCCATCCATGTCTCACATGTGGGATTTCTTACCACAAAGTGCTTTTTACTGAGTTTTGACAAAACCATGATCTTGAACTTCCCAGTCTCCTGAATTTAAAAACAAGACAAAAACATATTAACATCTGTTGTCTATAATTTATCCAGAAGGAAGCATTCTGTGACAGTATTACAAGATGATCTAAGACCCTGGTTGTCTCAATGTAAACCAACATAGACATATTTGTTGCTTAAAATTTTATTTTACTATAGGTAAGTTGACTAGAATACACATTTTCTTTTTTAAAATTTTGTTTATTTATTTGCAAGCTGAGACAGAGAGGAAACAGAGAGAGAGAGAGAGAGAGAGAGAGAGAGAGAGAGAGAGAGAGAGAGAGAGAGAATGGGCGCAACAAAGCCTCCAGCTGCTTCATAAAACTCCAGATGGTTGTGCCACTTTGTGCATCTGGTTTACATGAGTAATAAGGGAATCAAAATCAAACCAGATCATTAGACTTTGCAGGCAAATGAGTTAACCATTTAGCAATGTCTCCAGTCCTAGAGTAAATATTTACCTTTAAACAGTTAAAATAAAAATATAATAAATTTTGTAAAATTTTTAGGTATTGTAAGAATCTTCTCAGTACTTTCCTCAGTAATTAATGTAATTGAGACATGTAATATGAAAATATTTGTGATGTATCTCTAGTAACTTCTTGATTTGTTAATATTTTAATTATCCAATCTATCTTTTGCAGAGTATAAAATTATACTATGGACCAATGTGTTAATACCCAAACATGCTATTATTCATTTATTGAATTAAGAGAATATCTACCTGGTATATTTCCAATTCATTATGGGTTGGATAATTTAAAAATATTTTTGCTTTTTGTGAGTGGTCTACAGTGTGTTTGTTGAGGGGGATATGTGTGTAGCATATGCATGTGGGCAAGCTGATTCACATATCCCATGTGTTCATGTGTGGAATCCAGAGAGCCCTCCTCTATCACTATTCAATTTTATTACCTGTGAAACAGGAGCTGTTATTTTCTATCTGCCTGGATGACGGTTAGCCCCAGAGATTGCCCAGTCTCTGATCCCCACAGGACTAGAGTTACAGGCATGTGTAGTTAACCAGGTTTTCATGTGGGAGTTGATGATGAACTCAAGTCCTCTTATACTTCAATGTTTGTAAGCAAGTCCACTTATCTGCTCTCTTCCCAGCCCTGAGAGTCTGTTTATTTCTGACCACAGATCCTTCCATGTGCATTCAGCTAACACTCTCCTCTGCTCACAAGACATTAGCTATAGAGTTCCTTCTCCTGGGTCTTTATTTGTATATAAGTTGTCCTTTGTCATTGTCATGGTTTGATACAGGTGTCCCCCACAAACAATTGAATGTGTTCTGATAGATCGATCCTCAGCTGATGGCAGTTTGGGTTTTACAACCTCGATGAAGCTGTGTTGTTGGGGGTGGGCTTATGGGGTTATAAGCCAGCTTCCCCTTGCCACTGTTTGGCACACCTTCCTGCCATTGTTTGCAGTGCTGAGGCAGAGGTGATGTCCAGCCCTCTGCTCATGCCATCGTTTTCCCTGCCAGAATGGAGTCTCCCCTCGAGTCCGTAAGCCAAATAAACCCATTCCTCTACAAGCCACTTTTGTTTGGGTTCTTTCTGCGCAGCAACTAGAGAGCTGACCGCAACAGTTTTGGTACCAGGACGTGGGGTCATCTGTTGCTGCTAGAACCCTGATCTTGTGGCTTTGGGCTTTTGGAAGTGATCTGCAGAAGGAATGTGGACAGATTGGAAAGCTTGTCCTAAGAGGTGCCTTGCAGTGCTGTAAGTACAGCGTATTGGATCATTCTGGTCAGAGCTGAAAGACCTGAATGTAATGAGAA
>PVHP010030465.1:0-21678 GCA_004024765.1 Zapus hudsonius | reverse complement strand
GTGGGTGTACATGTGTGTGGGAGCAGGGGCAGTGTGTCTGCATGAGTGTGCATGTGTGTCTGCGTGGGTGTGCATGTGTGTCTGCATGAGTGTGTATGTGTGTCTGTGTGGGTGTGCATGTGCATGGGAGCAGGGGCAGTGTGTCTGCGTGGGTGTACATGTGTGTGGGAGCAGGGGTAGTGTGTCTGCATGGGTGTGCATGTGTGTCTACGTGGGTGTGCATGTGTGTCTGCATGAGTGTGTGTGTGTCTGTGTGGGTGTGCATGTGCATGGGAGCAGGGGCAGTGTGTCTGCGTGGGTGTACATGTGTGTGGGAGCAGGGGTAGTGTGTCTGCATGGGTGTGCATGTGTGTCTATGTGGGTGTGCATGTGTGTCTGCATGAGTGTGTGTGTGTCTGTGGGTGTGCATGTGTGTCTGCATGAGTGTGCATGTGTGTGGGAGCAGGAGTATGTGTGTTTTTGCGGATGCACACGTGTGTGGTAGCAGGAGCATGTGTGTCTGTGGGGGTGAGCACATGTGTGGGAACAGGGCCATGTCGGAGTACCCACACTTCTGAGTAATCTCCATTCCAGCAGCTCACCCACGCTTCTTCCTGGCCACTGCTGCTCTTCCCACTGTTCCCTCGGTGCAGGGGACACTCTATCTGGGGGGCTAATGTTTCTCTAGGCGCCACGGGGCTGTGGATTTGAGTGACCTGTTCCAGCTGTTTCTGGAGGCAGCCCCGAAGCTGGCGGTCGCCCGGCGGGTGGCAGGGTGGGTTACACCGTGGAAAATGCGTTCCTAATGGGACAACAGCTGCCACGGCAAGAGCTCCAGGAGTCGGGTAATGAGAGAAATTGTTCTCTGCTGTTGGCTCTGGCAGATTTCACCCATAAACGAAGATTTGCTGCTTCCAACAGGGAGGCATTTGTTTGCTTAGATTCCTAGAAGCTGCCGAGGAGGTGGGGCTGCTGGTAGTGAGCGAGCTTTGGAGAATGTGTGCCCCTGAATTCCAGCCGGGGCTGCCCTGGCCACCTCCTGACCCACCCGCAGTCCACAGAGAGGCCAAGATCAAAGCCACCTGGCTCTCAGGTAGTCTGTTCTAGGCTCTTCGGAATCACAGTCTAGCGGGACCCCAGCCTGAGGGATGGGGTGGGGTTCCTCTGGAAGTCAATGGGAGATGGCCAGGTGATGGATCTCTATCACCTCCTTATTGGTTACTCAAGTCCACTGAGGCTTGGTTAGCTTTTCATTTAACTTTTAAGTATAATTAAAGTCACAAACATGTTGTCTTTGAAACAGTTTGCAAGGCTTCCTATAAAAGAATGAGCAAATAATGTGTTGGTATCCCCAGTTCCCCGATTTCCTTCCTCCCTGTCCCCAATCAGCTGGGTATCCTCCTCCATGGGCAGTCTGGATCAGTCCATGGGGTGGGGGTTATGGATGGCCTAGGAGTCAACCCGGTTCCACCCCTGTTTGTATGTTGTTAGTGAGGGGGACTATGTCTCTGGATATTCTTCCCCTCCATGGCTCTTACAATCTTTCTGCCCCCACTTCCGCTCAGTTCCCTGAGTCATGGTGGGTGAGGATTAAGGCTGCTTTATTTTTATTGTTGAGATCTTAAAGGGCCTCTGTACTTCTGCTTTAGGTTGTGTTGAAGATCATTGGTGTCTGTCTGTCTGGCTTATCCTGGGTTAACTGATTGGCTGTGATTATAGGTCTCTTGCTTTTCCCACCACTCTCTTCCGGGTTCCATGTGGATCCTCCATGGTAGGTCTGGGCTGGCTCATCTCTTGCCAGGATGTCAGCTATCAGCCTGTGGCTCGTTGGTAGGGTTGGAAAGACCACAACTCTCTTGCTGCCTTCTGAAAAATACAAACAGAATCTCCATCAGAGAGTGAGATCAGTATAGGTTAACTGAGATACACATTTCTAATTGGCTAGATTCTATTGTGAGTAACCTCTTTGTAAATTACTTGTAAAGTACCTTTCTCTTTGGGGTCCCAAGATTTTGGTTCCCAGTGCATTTTGCCCTGAATCCCCAGTTCCAGTTAAGGACTCCCCATTACTGAGTGGATTACTTGGCCAAATTACAAGCTGTTGATTGCCTCCCCCAGGCTTTGGCACCTCCATTGCACAAGTGTTTGTGTCTTGGTTCGCTGTTGTCCTCCAGTAGGAAGTGTGCTCAGCCTACTCATGGCGGCAGACTGTGTTTCATATCAGTGGTCTCTGTTTACTCCAACTATTGTTGACCAGCTTCCCCTGGCAGTTTATGCAGTGCCTTCCAGCACTGCACTAACTGCCATCTGGGGGATGAATACCACCATTGTGGACCTCGCAGGGTCTCTTGTGCTGATAGATGGCTTTCTGTGGTTTCTTCAGCAACAGGATCTTACCTCAGGCCTGGAGTGGGCGTTCAAGAGCTTTGACAGAATCCTGTCTTGTTTTTGGGACCTCATGGGTCACTTTGTTCAACAGCTCAGTGAGGGAAGGAGCCGGTGACTGGGACCAGGAGTTATCAGACTGATAAACTTTTCATGGGCTTAGACTCTCTCCCCTTCTATTCATGGCCCCTCTTGCCAGACGACACCCACTACTTGCTCAATAGGTTTCATTATGAACATGAGGATTTTATGATTTTGAACCAATTTTGGTTTAGCTTCAAGTTTAAGTCACCTCCTCCCAGGATTGTTGAGGCAGGTCTCACTAAGCAGCTCAAGGTGTGCTTGACCTCTGTCTAGTGCCCATTGCCTCCTCCTCGTGACTGCCAGGAGACCAGGATGCACTACCATGTCTGGCCTGGGCTATTCTGTTACATCCTGAAGGTTGTGAGTATTGGAGTTACACACATTTCCCTCTCTACTTAGCACTGTTTAACTGATGGCTGTCACTCATCTTTGTGATAAAGTTTACCCACTACACCTGCAGTCTCTCTGGGGCTCTCTGTCCTCTCCCAGATGGCTCAGGGCACCCATGTTTCCTTGCTAACTTTGAAGAGAGAAAAGGGCTTTCATTATTTATGCTGGACGCTGGGTTTGGGAGCATGCCTTTTAAAAATAATTGTGCAAATGATGTACTTATGGTAAATTTCTACTGACATAACATTTAATTCCTTCTGCGAAGGACCCTCGCCTCTTAGAATACGGAGCTGGGAAGGAGTGCACCATAAATAGAAAGTAGGTAAGGTACTTGCATGTGCAAGCATGAGGACCTGAGTTGGGTCCCCAGCACCCATGTTAAATCTGAATGCAGAGGCCTGTAATCCCAGCGCTAAGGAGGTAGAGGCAGAAGGATCCCTGGGCCTCACTGGCTAGTCAAATTGATGAGCCCTAGATTCAGCCAGAGACCCTGTCTCAAAAAATAAGGTGGAGTAATTGGAGACATCAACATATGATTCCCTTATTAAGTGTATCTAATTATGGATAATAAAAAAATTTAATTAGCAGGGCGTGGTGGCACACGCCTTTAATCCTAGCACTCGGGGAGGCAGAGGTAGGAGGATCACCATGAGTTCAAGGCCACCCTGAGACTACATAGTGAATTCCAGGTCAGCCTGGGCTAGAGTGAGACCCTACCTCGAAAAACCAAAAAAAAAAAAAAAAATTAAATTAAATTAAAAAATAAAAATAAAGCATGTTGTATGGCAAAAAAAAAAAAGGTGGAGAGATTGAGGAAGAAACCTGACATTGACCTCTGCCTCCACATGCATGCATGCACACGTAGGTGTGTACACACACAAACACACATATATTCATGCATGCACATGCAGGTGTGTACACACATATACAAATACACATATACTCGTGTATGCGTGCACATAGACATTTAAAACAGAAAAGCAGGGCCTGGGAAGAATCAAAGAAAAGAAGGTTGAGCCCAGAACCTTGAAGTTAGGGCAAGAGAAAACTATTTCTTGCTAACATAGTAACAGTATTTGGGATTAAAACTACCCATGTAAAGGATGCTTAGTACATGCAGTCCTTCAAAGCAGTCAGATGTATTTCATAAAGCAAGGTAGCTCTAGAAAATCCGTCCTTTCTACCCCTTGCATACTGTGAGGGGGAAACACTTCTCCCAGAGTTCAGGAGACCCAGGAGAGGTGTGCAGGGGACATCAATAATGGAAACACTGTGGCAAATGCTTTCAAAGTGAACCATGCATCCCTGCTACAGAACAGAGCCAGGAAAACACGACACTAACCACAGGGTCCCAGCATAGGACGGGGTCTCTTTATGTTAATGACAGGCACTGTGAGGAGCACTGTGTGGCACAAGTAAGTGCTCAAAATATACCTGTCTTCAGGGCATGAAATGCATTCCTTTTGCAGATGAGTCAATGGAGACCCCCAAGAATTGAAATGGCATGTTCCCAGTCACACAGCAGATAAACGACAGAGCTCAAAGGACTTGGCTACCCTCTCTTTTTCTAGTGATATACTGAACACCACCCACAGCAGGTATGTGTTAGACACCAAGGATTAAGATGATAGAAGACCAGATTATGCCAGAGAGTTGGGACTTGTTGGGAGGATATAAGTAAATAAGTGATTTTGGAAGAAATGTGGAAAGAATGCACTGTGATGGGCCAGACTTGTGCTAGGCACTTTAGGAGATCAGTTTAGCATGACTGTAAAGGATTAAAAAAATCTCAGCCCAGGATAATAGGGCCCAACTTTCTTTTTTAAAAAAATTATCTTTTGGACTGGAGAGATGGCTCAGCAGTTAAAGGCGCTTGCTTGCAAAGCCTGATGGCCTGGGTTTGATTGCAAAGCCAAATGCACTAAGTGGTGCATGTGTCTGGAGTTTGTTTCCAGTGGCAGGAAGCCCTGGGATGCCCGTGCTCATTCTGTCTGCCTCTTTCTGCCTCTCAAATAAATAAATAAATAAAATATTAAGAAAAAAATTATCTTTTGTGTGTGTGTGTGTGTGTGTGGGGTTGTTCATGTGGGGTGATATGTCTGCTGGTCCTCGCCTTCCCCCTTGTTTGAGGCATGATCTCTTGTTCATCACCAGGCTGGCCTGCTTGTAAGGATTCTCCCCATAGGAGGGCTGGAATTACATATGCTTGCGGCTTCCACATGCTTTATGTGGGTTCTGGGTATTCAAACTCAGGTATCATTCTTGTCCACTGAAAAGCCACTGAGCCACTTCTTCCTTTATGGGATCTCTGGCAGAACAGATAGCTGCAGATGATGGGGAAGGAAGAGTGTAGAGGTAGGGGACCAGGAAGAAGGTTCTTGCCCTGTGCAGGTGGAAGATGATCTGGGCTTGAATAAGCAGGGTAGTGACCAGAGAGACAAGACAGGGAGAATTGAAGGAAGTCTTCGTTATGACAACTGACAACCTGGCTGGTGTCGGAGGGGGAGGGGAAGGTGATCTAGGCTGATTCCCAGCTTTCTAACTTAGTTACTTAGCTAGCAAGTGATGCCGTTCAGTGGGAGAAAGGCAAAAAAGAGGAAGAGAAAGGAGCAAGAGGGTGAGTCCAAATTTAAACATATGGCATCCAATAGATGTGACATCTAAGAGGAAATGCACAGTGGGCAGGTGAAGTTGTCACTACACATAGAGGTCTGGAGAGCAATCAGAGGTGCAGGGAATAGTTGAAGTCACAGACCAGGAATGGAATCAGCCAGGGGCCTATGTCATGGAAGAGAAGGTTGCAGGGGAACCCTGAGGAACATCCAAGATGGCCATGAAGTAGCGTGCAGAGGAGATCTAGAGATGTGGGAGAAACTCATCTCAAAAAATAAGAAATAGGGGCCAGGGGTGGTGGTGCACACCTTTAATCCCAGCACTCGGGAGGCAGAGGTAGGAGGATTGCCGTGAGTTCAAGGCCACCCTGAGACTACAGAGTGAATTCCAGGTCAGCCTGGGCTAGAGTGAGACCCTACCTCGAAAAAAAAAAAAAGAAAAGAAAAGAAAAGAAAGAAAAAGAAATAGGGGCTGAAGAGATTGCTCAGTTGTTTGTAAAACCCGGTGGCCTCAGTTCTAGTCTCCAGTACTATGTAAAGCTAGATGCACAAAGTGGTGCATGCGGCTGGATCTTGTTTGCAGTGGCATGAGGCTTTGGTGTGCCCAATCTCTCTCTCCTGCCCTTTCTCCGCTTACAAATAAATAATAAGTTTTTTTTTTTTTAAAGAAGAAATAGCCAGGTGTGGTGGCACATGCCTTTAATTCCAGCACTCAGGAGGCAGAGGTAGGAGAATTTCCATGAGTTTGAGGCCATTTTGAGACTACATAGTGAATTCCAGGTCAACCTGGGCTAGAGTGAGACCCTACCTGGATAAAAAAAAAAAAGAAGAGGAAGAGGAGGGAGAAGAAAAAGAAGAAGGAGAAGTAGGAAGAGGGGGAAGAAGAAAAGGAGGAGATGGAGAAGAAGAAGGAGACGAAGAGGAAGAAAAAGAAATGTTAAGAAGGAGATGGTGGTCAGTGTGGCTAATGCAGCAGGTAAGTGTAGACAGAAAATGACTGATAAAGCTTGTTGGGTTTGATAACAGAGTCTGAGGTGAACTTGGGTGAGGACAGTATGGAGGGAAGGATGGAGTGGGACCTCCAGAACCCAGTAGAGTGGGGACTCTGGGCAGCATGCAGCCACAGCTAGTAGAAGCTCTTTTTGTCCTTGGGGTAGCTGGAAGATACTAGTCTTGACATGGAGCTTAAAGGAGAGAGAGAGAGAGAGAGAGAGAGAGAGAGAGAGAGAGAGAGAGAGAGAGAGAGAATGGGCATGCCAGGCATTCTAGCCTCTGTAAACAAACTCCAGATGCATGCACTACTTTGTGCATCTGGCTTTATGTGGGTACTGGGAATTGAACCCAGGTTGTTAGGCTTTGTAGGCAAGCACCTTAACCGCTGAGCCTCCAGACTAAGGATATATATTTTGCTATTTATTTACAATTATACTTTACAGACTTCAAAAATAAGTCTGAAATAGTATCCCATAGACACCGTATGCATATTTTATTTGTATATTTGTTAAAATAAAATGTCCCTTATTTTAAACATCAACACTAAATTCTCTGCTGTATCCCTTGCCACCTCCTACTCCTATTCCCCAAAGACAGCCAATTTCAGCACTTTCTTATGATGATTATATAATTGGTTCCATTTTGATGTGCTACTAAGAACTTGGTTTTGTTTGTGAGACAGCGTCTCCTTAGGTAGCTAGCGCAGGCTGCCCTCAAAGTCACAATCATTCTGCTTTCTAGATGTTGAAATCACAGGTATGCATCACTATGTCAGGACACATTTCTTTCCTTTTTAAAAACGTTTAATTGACAATGTCCGTAAATAAAGACAATATATCATTATCACAAGCCCCTCCCATCACCTTCCCTTTTCCTCCTCCCTAGTTCCCCCTCCACTGAATTCCATTTTTTTTGTCAGCATTATCTATTAATCCTTTACTGCATCTTTAAAAAATTTAATTATTCTTTATTGCATTTTTTTTTGAGGTAGGGTCTTGGTCTCACTTTAGCCCAGGCTTACATGGAACTCTCTCTATAGCTCAAGGCTGGCCTCAAACTCACAGAAATCCTTCTACCTTTGCCTCCTGAGTGCTGGGATTAAAAGCATGTGCCACCACGTCTTGCTTCTTCACTGTACTTTTTAGGTAGGGTCTCGCTCTAGCCCAGGCTGACCTGGAATTCACTATGTAGTCTCCCAGGCGTGGTGGCGCATGCCTTTAATCCCAGCACTTGGGTGGCAGAAGTAGGAGGATCACCTTGAGTTCGAGGCCACACTGAGACTACATAGTGGATTCCAGGTCAGCCTGGGCTAGAGTGAGACCCTATCTCGAAAAAACAAAACAAAACAAAAATTGAAACTATATAGTCTCAAGGTGGCCCCAAACTCAGGGGATCTTCCTACCTTTGCCTCCCCAGTACTGGGATATACATATATGTATATGTATATGCATATGTATGTATATCTATGCTGGGCAACAAGGCTTGCCTTATGTTATTCTTATAGCTAGATTTTCTTCCAAACTAGTGTCTCTATTATTATTATTATTATTATTTATTTTTTTAAATTTATTTATTTTTGCAAAGTAGGGTCTCGCTCTAGCCCAGGCTGAACTGCTGGAATTCACTCTGTAGTCCCAGGCTAGCCTTGATAGCCATCCTCCTGTGTCCTGGGGTTAAAGGCCACTACACCCCACTGCCATAGGCTTTTGATTAGGTCTTCAGAACCAGGCTTGCATTCCCTCCTATGGAGTGAGCCTCAAGTCCAAGCAGAGAGCATTTGGTTTCCCCCCATACCCAGATGTGCCACCATTGCACCAGTTGGTTGATTTGGTCTGGCTGGCTAGCCTGCCAGGACATTGTAAATGTGCTTTCACTTATTACTCTCTCTCTCTCTCTCTCTCTCTCTCTCTCTCTCTCTCTCTCTCTCTCTGTGTGTGTGTGTGTGTGTGTGTGTGTGTGTGTGTGTGTGTGTGTGTGGTTAGTTACAAAGGATTAAACCTAGGGGCTCATGCATGCTAGGCAAATGCCATACCACTGAGCTGCATCACCCTTAAAAATTTTGAGGGCGTGGTGGTGCACGCCTTTAATCCCAGCACTCGGGAGGCAGAGGTAGGAGGATTGCTGTGAGTTCGAGGCCACCCTGAGACTACAGAGTGAATTCTAGGTCAGCCTGGACTAGAGTGAGACCCTACCTCAAAAAAAAAAAAAAAAAAAAAAGAAAGAAAGAAAGAAAGAAAAGAAAATGAATAAAAATTTTGAGATAGGTCGTTGCTAAATTACCCAAGCCCTGAATTCACTCTGTAGCCTAGATAAGCCTTGAACTTTTGATCCTCCTGCCTCAGATCCCCTAGTAGCTGGAATTCCAGGAGTGCATTGCCAGGTCTGGCTTTTAATTATTGCTATTTTAAACTTATTTTCATTGATTGCTGGTGCACCTTGAACCAACACATTGCTGATTCTCAACAGGGCTTTTCCAGAGTGAGATTCTGGAGTCACACTCTGAAAAGAACATCTGAACTTCAAGTTATTGTGTTTTCTTTGGAGAGAAAACTCTTATAACTATGCCAGTCATTTCCTCTCTTTCCATTCTCCCAATGTATTTATCCCTGAATTCCAAGTTAAACTGATAGTCAGTACTTGCATTTTTATTATTAAAATATTGTTCACTTCAGAGACAACGTCTGTGTTAAAAATACTCCCAAGGCTGGAACATAGCTCAGTGTCAGATCACTGGTCTACTATGCTTAAGGCCTGGGTTCAATTCCAGCACTGCAAATAAAACAAGCTGGGGACATGGTTTAGTGGATAGAGGCATTGGCTTGCAAACCTGCTGACCTGAGTTCAATCCTTCCCAGCACCCACCTAAAGCCGGATGCAAGGTAGCCAGTGAGCCTGCAGTGATAGAAGGCAGAGCCTGGAGAATCTGGAAGAGCAAGCTAGTCTGGCCTGCGAAATGGCTGACCAACAAGAATGAGCCCATCTCTGAAGAAGGTAGAAAGAGAAAAACGGATGTCTCTCTGGCCTCCACACACATGCAGGGGCATGTCCATGTGCACTGCACATGTGTTCAAGGCTTCTCTGGGCTACAGAGTGAATTCAGGGCTTGGGCAAATTAGCAATGATCTGTCTCAAAATTTTTTAAGGATGATGCAACTCAGTGATAAGGCATTTGCCTAGCATGCATGAGCCCCAAGGTTTAATCCTCTGTAACTAACAACACACACACACACACACACACACACACACACACACACACACACACACACACATATACACACACACACAACAAACAAAACAGAAACACCCCTCCAAACCTCCAATTTTCTTATTAAATTTTTTTTCTTCCAATTTTCTTTTTAATTCAGCTTTCCTTTTGACTGCTTCTTGAGTTAATAATTTCAGTCTCCTTTTTTGTATGTTCATAGTCTTAATTTTTCTATCATTAGGGTTTCTTAGTTGTGTGTGTGTGTGTGTGTGTGTGTGTGTGTGTGTGTGTGTAGCAGACTCTCCTCGCTGTGGCCCAGGCTAACCTAGAACTCACTCTGTAGACTAGGCTGACTTCAAACTCATGGCGATCCTCCTACCTTAGCCTACCTTAGCTGGAATTAAAGGTGTGAGCTACCATATCCAACTGGTTGTTTTTCTTTTTTATTCCACAAGTTTTCTTTCTTCCACCAGTGCTCCACCTTCCCTGCGATTCTCACATAACTAAAATGTCCGTCATTATGTCTTCACATTGTTTAACTAATATAGTTGGGACCAGAGATCTATCTGCAGGGTGCTGGGCTTTTTCTACTACTCTGCGTGTCCGCTGAGAAGTCTGATGCAGTTCTGACCTCCGTCGTTTGGAGAGCATTTCATTTTCTTCCGGGGAAAGTTTTAAGACCTTTCCTTACCCCAGAGTGCTGAAATCTTACTGTGACATAACATATGTGGATCTTTCCCTATCTCCTCATGCTTTAAAATGTTATTTATTTATTCATTTAACTAGAGACACTAGATCTGCACATAAACTCCAGACTTATGTGCCACTTTGTGCATGTAGCTTTCTATGGGCACTGGCCAGAGCCTTGAACTGGTCCTCTTTCAGTCCTGGGACACATGTCCTTCCCTTTGATTGATTTATTTGCTTTGGACAGGGTCTCATATAGGCCAGGCTGACCTCACACTCACTCTGTAGTTGAGGATGACCTTGATCTTGCCTCTACTTATAGACTGTGTCATAGCAGACACACACCATCAAACTTGGTTTATGTTGTGAGCTGGGGATCAAACCCAGGCTTTGTGCCAACTGACCCACATCCCCAGCCCTGTTTCGTTAACCTCATTTTCTGATCTTTCTGTTGCATTTTCTATTTTAGCTACAGTATTTTCAAATTTTTTTAAAAAAATATTTGCAAGCAGAGAGAGATAGAAGAGAGACAGACAGACAGACAGAAGGGTGCCCCAGGGTTTCCAGCTGCTGTAAAGGAACTCCAGATGCATCTTCCACTTTGTGCATCTGGCTTTACATGGGTACAGGGGAATCGAACTCAGGTCTTTAGGCTCTCAGGCAAGTGCCTAACTGCTGAGCCATCTCTCGAGCCCTTAGCTACACTATTTATTCAAAATTTAATTTGCAGGAGCGCGCAGGAGATGACGTTGGAGTTCTAAGGCTGTGATGTTCAGCTTTCAAATGTCTGTGAACCTTAACTGCTGCCCTGGGAATCTTCATCCTCCAGTTCCACTCCCAACTTGACAGATAAGGTGGACACTTTCCAGAGAGCAAAAGGACTTTCTGGAAAAGGACTTAGCTTAACTACTATGGCAGTTCTTCCTAATCCCAGCTATACCTTTTCATCTTACCATGGCTGAAAACTGGGTGTAGGCTTGAATAAAGGGCCTCTTTACACGAGCTTCTGAATGGATACACACAGTGCTCACTGCGGGGGGCTCCTTAAGAAGTAGCACCCAGCATCAAAAAAGCAAGTGACCCTCAGTCAGAGCTAAGACCAAAAACTGTCCACATAAAACACGGCTCTCGCTCCAAAATATGAGTGACTATGGCCTGGGAACATGGATTCAGGTTGTCCAAGTGAAAGCTCCATGATTCAACAGGAAGAAGTTATAGGAACTGTTTATGGTCACAGCACAAAAGGAAGTCATCAATCAAGGCATTTACCAACCATGTTGGTGGGGACATCGGGTAGGTGAGTGACAGCAAAACGGGTTTTAGGTGTTATCTGAAGACATTCTTACCTTTTGGGTTGGTGGGAGCTACTGGTCTGCTAAGCACACATTCCAAAGGTTTTCCCTGATAGTCAGAAGGGATGTTGGGTCAGACCAGAGGTGGATGCTAAACGGTCATTAAAGGGACTAACGATAGCCCAGGATAGTATCGACTCTCAACTGGCAACATTCCAACTCTCACAGTCATGAAGCCATGATCAGTCCATGAGTCTGGAAGATCTTCGACATAAGTGTGGCTTTTTCAGGACCAAGTGCCATTTCATTACACTTGACATCTTGCCTTTCTAGGCCTTGGAATACTCATGTACACACTGAGGAGGTTGAAGTGGGCCATTACCTTTTAAAGCTCAGCACCGTGAAGCTTCCATGAAATGGCGTGGGCTTCACGGTTTGTGGGAGAGGGTTGGAGTAGGTAAAGGACTTCACTCCCTGAATGTTCCCACGTGACTCTGTTTTATGTATTTGGTTTTCATGTAAGCTTTCATTTGTAAGTTAAATTGTGTGTGTGTGTACATGCATGAGTGTGTGCCATGGCAAGTGTGTGGAGGTGAGAGGATAATTTGGGGTGTCAATACTTACTTTGAGGATTTGAGATAGGGTCTCTCATTGCTCACCCTGCATTTGTCAAGCTGGCCTGTGGGCTTCCTCTACGATGGTTTGAATGCAGTCTCTCCCCCATACACTTTCGTGCTTGAATACATAATCCCCATCTTTTGTCACTGTTTGGGAACCTTTAGGAGGTGGAGCCTTGCTGGAGGAGGTGTGTCAATGGAGTGGGCCTTGAGGTGTTACAGTCCATCCCTAGTTACTCTTTCTACTTCTTCCCTGCTAATGTGAAGATGTCACGTGGGCTTCCTTCCTCCTTTGGCAGTGTTTTCTCTGCCATGATGGACATATCCCCTAGAAACTGTAAATTGAAATAAATCTTTTCCTTCCATAATCAGCACTCAGGAGGTTGAGGCAGCTGGATCATTGTGAGGTTAAGACCAGCCTGGACTACATCATGAAGAAGGGACACCCTTTGCTCACAGTTACCTTAGTCAATGACATCTTCTCGGTGTACCTTTGCGTGGTCTTCAGACATGTCTATGGGTCATGGGTTCTAGGCTGGCAAGGAATGAGGTTTTCCTGTAGACTGGCTGGAGAGGAAGTTGAATAGATTTTTCTGCCTCAAGTCACTGCTCTGCTGGCAGAAACCCATGCCTCATGGTGATACACCCTGACCAAATGCACCACACTGTGGACTCTAAACCCCAGCCAGATTGGAGGCTTAACTGAACATTCATTGTGTAAAAGGAACTGCTCTCTGCCCTTCCAGATTCTCAACTGACACCAGCCACTTGCTGGGAAGTTGATCTTTCATTTTGTTTATTTTATTTAATTAATTAATTTATTTTATTTTATTTTTGGCTTTTTTTTTTTGGAGATAGGCTCTCGTTATATAGCCTCGGCTTGCCTGGAATTCACTATGTAGACCAGGCTGGACTTGTACTTGTCAACAATCCTCCTGTCTCTGCCTTTCAAATTCTGGGATTACAGGAATGTACCACCATGCCTACCTCTGCTGACAGCTTTCACCCAAAATCGATTTACCAGCCAGGAAGGTGGGTGGTAATCCCAGCAATAGTGAGACAGAGACAGGAGAACTGCTGTGAATTTAAGGCCAATCTGGTATGTATAGCAAGTTCTAGGCTGGCAAGGGTTGCATAGTGAAACCTGTCTCCAAAAATGAACAGGGGCCGAGGAGATGGCTGAGTGAATGAAACGCCTGCCTTCCCCCAAGACCAGAGTTGTTTGGATCCCCATTAAAGCTGGGTGAGCCCAGTGGCTGCCTATGATCTTAGCATGCAGGAGGGGGGCTGAATCTCCAGGGCAAGTGAGCCAGCTGGACTAGTTGAATGGACAAGTTTTGGGTAAGAGACCCTGTCTCAGTAAACAGAGTGGAGAGTGACGAAGGAAGAGGAAACGACAGTCTCTGACCTCCACGCTGATACGTGTGTGCACACATGTGTGCCCATGTGCATATGATCACCTGCACAGGCATGCACACCACATACACATAGATACAGAAAAGAAAAAAAATAGTAACAGCAGCATCTCATTCCCCAAACACACAGTCTGGGTCATCTCTTCACTGAAAGACTTCTGTTCTAGTCCTTCCTGATAGAGTGCCCTGCCCCTCTGAGATTGATAGTTTGTGACCCTTCTGGGCACTCACACATGTCATATACTTATGTAAATATTAATTTCATGGAGAGAAGCCCGATCATTCCAGCCTCTCCTCAGGCTGCAGGCTTTGGCTTCCAGACAAGCACATTGGGCATCAGGTCAAATAAAGCCATCACCAGCCCAGAGGACAATCTCAAGAGGGGTAACTGTCCCTGTCCTCTACAATTGTTCCCAGAGAGCAATTTGCCCTTGAATCCGCCACCATCCCTAAACTGACAATTTCATTTCCCTCCAACCCCGCCTCCTGCCCCCAAGATCTGCTGAAACAGCAAGTTCTGTCCGAGAAGGAGGCAGGATAATGTGTGGGCTCCATCCATCCATCAGCAGTGATGGTCACAGACACCGGAGTCGCCTTTTGTCTGCGGGTGTCCCTGAGGATGCAAGCTGGGGACCGGGGGTGTTTGTCCAGCCTTTGTAACATGCGCTTTGAGAATCAGTCCTCTGCTTTACTTGTCTGCCTTCACCCAGGCTGCTTCCCACCTTTGCAGGAGCCAGGCCACTAAGTCAGCGCGCATTAAGACCCAACATCCAAATGTCACAATGCGAATGAGCAGGATTCAGAGTCCAGGGACATGGGCTGCTCTGTTGGGTCCTGTTTAGTCTGAGGGTAATGAAGAGCTCACAGATGACCTGATTTCATTAAACTAGGTCAGACTCAGCTGAAAAGAGGCCATGACTCTCACCCGGTTACACAGCCCGCCCTCCCCACCTCCCTCCACCCCCGCCCCCACCTTGGGGCCTGAATGCTTTCTGGGAATTAATGCTGGGTTTTGTCAATACAGTAGCTAAATCTCCGTGGAATAATTGGACCTTCCCCTTCAGCTTCTGTTTGTACAGTGTGAAGGCGGCTCTGGGAGAGAAGCAGGGTAGACTTTGATGGGAGATGGAGGATTCCCAGCTAGTCTTTTGCTCCAGAGCTGACACTGAGTTCCAGCACCCTATATAAGAGAGAGAGAGAGAGAGAGAGAGAGTGAGAGAGAGAGAGAGAGAGAGAGAGAGAGCGCTCTGTATTGGTGGAAGCTGGGGAAGGAACTCAAAGGGGAGTGATCATGCCGCAAAGCTCCCAGAGCTCCCTGTGGGGAATGAGTCAAGGACCAGAGAGAGTGAAGGGGGGAGAACAGGGTATTGGGCGGTTGGGGGGCTGTCTTCCTTCCATCTCTTCTTTCTAGGAAAAGACATTTGTGCTGGCATTCCAGGCAAGCAGAGTCAGCTCATTCTCACATAGGAGAGTTTCTAACCATCAGCCCTGCCTCAAGGTTGGACGAGCTGTCGGAGGAGATCCCTTACACTTCATACTGGATTGAGCGTGTAGTATTACTCATGCCAGGCGCTGGGCACTATTCTCTGAGCCCCAGACATCTCAGTTAAAGAAGAAAGTTGGGGAAACTGAGGCTTGGAAGAAATAAATGGCTTATTTAAGCTAACAAAGAAATCTGTGGCAGATACAGGACTTGAACCGGAGGCAGTTTAGCGTGACTGTGCACCAAAAATAACAACAACAAAAACAAAACAGGAATGTTCTTGAGTCCCCTTGGAATCACCGCTTTGCTGGAGATCAGAGAAGGATCTCTTCTCTCTTGCCAAAAGAAGTTACTTAGATCTATTTTTACATAAACAATTCCTCCCTGGGAAGGGGTTCCCCTTTCCTAGAATTAAGATTTAAATCTGACCCTGGTATTGTGGTTGGTTAAGTACAGCCTCAAAACTTGGCATCATGGTGGCCTTTTCCTGAGCCATCCCCAATTCCACAGCAGTCAGCTCTCTCTCAAACTCACTTGAGCTTGAGAGCGAAGTAGAGCGAAGTCCACCGGAACAGATTATAAATAGATGCTTACCTGGTGGGCAAGGTCTCTTCTTGACTGCTCATCTGTCCTGACACCTAAACCTCCAGGCTCCTGCTCTGGTGGCCTCCAACTGGCTGGGATATGTGGGGAGGGGACCTGTATTCTCACGTGGGTTCTCTATCTCCTTCTGCCTTCCACAGGGCAGGAGCCCGCTGTGCTTCTTTCTCTTTCCTTCTCTTAATCTAATGAAACTATGGATTTGAATTCTTTAAATTCATTCAAGAATCTGGGGAAAGCCTAACTTTATCAATGTGTTGGCACATATTGGTGTATTGGCAAGGAACCCCAAGATTCTCGTTCCAAACCCAGGTCATTCCTGCCCATGCTCTCTTTCTTCTGCTCCTACTGCCTCCCGCCTCTAGCTCAGAGCACTCAGGGAATGACCTGTCTGTCCCACGAAGTTCAGAACTTTAGTCCAAGAATCAGAGGTTGATGTGGTTGTTGGCTGCGGGGCTAAGTTCCAAATGGGTTTCATGTGAGCAGCTGGAGCTCTGTCACAGCCTGATGGCTGGCTTCTCAAGGAGAGTGTCCCAGAGAGCAGCAGACTGCCTTCCATTGACTGTCCATTCCCACCTATCCGGGAAAGTCACACAACATGGCTTCTGCACATTGGGTTAGTTAGCTTTCACTGTCTTTGGCTCATGTTCAAAGGCAAGGGAAATTAAACACTTTTTTTTTCAGCACTGAGCATCAAACTCAAGGCCTTATACATGCAAGGCAAGTGCTCTACCACTGAGCTACAACGTCATCTCAAACTCAATCTTTTGATAAGGGAAGCAAAGTTCTAGAAAATCACATGGGATCAGAAATTCTGCTATGGTTTTTTTCAAAACACTTGTTGCCATATCTTCACCACTGTTACCATTGTGTTCTAGAAAGAGTAGCAGCTTAAAAAGCTGCCTGTAGAGCTGCAGGCTTAACTTAAATCTCCCCAAGAATGTTTTAAATAGGTATGGATGTTTGTATGTATATGGGCACATGTACCACAGCACACATGTGAAGGTCAAAGGACAGCTTGGAGTTGGGTCCCAATAGTCTTCCAGGTCTCACTAGATGTCATGAGTTAAGAATGAATAATCCAGGGCTGGGAAGATGGCCAGGTGGGTAAAGTCCTTGCTGTGCATGTGTGATGACCTGAGTTCAGATCCCCAGAACCCACATCAAAGCCAGACACAGCAGTGAGCATCTGTAATACAGTTCACCTATGTGGGAAGGTAAGAGGTAGAGACACGAGAATATTTTTAAAATGGAATAATTAAATGGGAACTGGGTTGTAGCTCAGTTGGCAGAGTGCGTAGCACATATGAGGCCCTGGGGTCAATCTCCAGTACCACATAAAACCAGGTATGGTGATGCAGGTAATTCTGACACTCAGGAGGTGTTAGGATTACCTGTCTCCTAACAGCTAGCACACTTCCCAGCCAAGCCGTCAGATTTTACAGTGTTAGAACACACTGCACTTGGATACTTCTGAGTCCTGGGTGGTGAAGTGAACTTTCTCAACTGATTATTTATTTATTTTTATTAACACACAAAGAAATAGGTTCCATGATAACATTTTCATAATACATTTTTTTTTGGTGGATGAATCCCACCATACACCTCTCTCTTCCTGCTCCTGATACCCCCTGGCACCTTTCAGTCCCCAGGAGTCCCTTCCCAAGTTCATGTCACATACGTTCCCCACCCCATCCCTAAAATCCCTTCTCATGGTACCCTTTCTAGCTTTCTGACCTTGACATACACTCATCCACACAAATAGACATATATGAACATTAGAATCCAGGATCTGCACTGGCTTACCTCACGTAATATAATTTTTTTCAGTTTCATCTATTTTCCTGCAAATCTCATAATTTTATTATAGCTGAACAGAACTCCATTGTGTATGTGAACCACATTATCTGTGCATCTGTTGATGGGCATCTAGATTGATTCTATTTTCTTTGTATTGAGCATAAAGCAGCAGTAAACATGGATATGCAAATACCTCTGGGGGGATATAGAGTCCTTTCTAACCAATGAACGTTAACGTGTTACTTTGGCGATTTTTCTTTCAGGGGGATAAGCTATGTCTTGCCTTGAAGATAATGACAATTGCCCTGGAAGACTTCACACATAGAAACGGGATATTTGTCATCTAAGAGAGAATTTGAGCTATATGTCTATTGAGAGATCTGCTGAGGCCAGGCCACATGGGTACAGAAAACTAAAGTTTCATTTCCAGCTTGAGTCAATAATTATCTTTTGAGTGTGCACAATGTATGTGGAATGTGTTTGTGTGTGGTATGTGCATGTGTGCATATGCTTGTGAAGCCCCCTGTGTATTTGCCTGTTGCAGCCCAGAACATCTAGTGTCTTCCTCCACCATCCAACTGCCTGTTTCTTTCCTTCTGACAGTCTTTTACTGATTCCAGAACTTGCTTTTCCCAAGCCTTAGAGATTCATCCTTCTCTGCTCCCCACAGGACTAGGGTTATAGGAGTGGGTGATATGCTCGACTGCTTACGTGGGTTCTGAAGATTAGGTCTGCAGTTTTCTCAGGCCACCTCAGACCCTAATGTTTGCATAGGAAATACACTAAGTCATCTCTCCAGCCCAAAGAGTCAATAATATTTATACTCCTGTATTACTGCCCAATATATGATAAAACTGTCTGCAAAGAAGGTTCGGATGAGTGGATGGCGAGACAGCTTGCAATCCTGTCCACCCAAGTTCAGTTCTCTAGCAGCCAAAAAGTTGGATACAAAGTGTCATTTGGACTTGTAATCCCAATGCATTTATGGCAATGGGAAGTGGAGCCAAGAGAATGGGAAGCTAAGGTATCAGACCAGCCCACAGTCAGGGGTAAAGACAAAGGAGACCTTGTTTCAAACAAGTTATAAGGAGAGGATGAACATTCCAAGGTTGTCCTCAGACTTCCATGCCTGAGCTGTGGCATAATAATATATATATTTTTTCAAAGTGGAGAACAAGGCAGGTATGGTGGTCCATGCACATAAGACCAGCATTTGAAAGGTTCAGGTAGGAGGATTGCCATGATGAGTTCAAGGCCAGCCAGAGCAATAGTGTGAGTTCAGGTCAGCTTGGGTTAGAAAACCCAAAAATAAATAAATAAAGGTGGAGAGAAATTCAGAAAACATTCTACATTAACAAAAGAGAGAGAGAGAGAGAGAGAGAGAGAGAGAGAGAGAGAGAGAGAGAGAGAGAGAGAGAGAGAGAGATATTCAGGTGAACCCAACCCATCCTCAAACCAAAACAGTTTCGGAAACTCCATGAGCATAAAACATTGATGTATTTTTCAGAGCAACTTCGTATTCATCTCAGAACATTGTGGGTGGCTTCATTAAGGCCCCTTCTGTAGCTCTTTAGTTTGTTTAAATAGAATCAAGAGGTAGAAAAAAAAGGCATTACTTTCAGAAGGTTACTTAGCAAATTTCAAAAGAAGAACTAAGTATACATTTGATGGGGAGTTCACCTTACTGAACTAGAAAGTGTGGCCCAATTTCCCTTCCCTTCCCCTGCTTTCATAATTCTCAGCCAAGACAATAGGAGTCATGTGATGTAAGGGAGAAATTGGGCCAGTTAAAAATAGAAGGCACACTCCAGCAAGTTCATTAGAAACTTGAAGTTTCATTGTTGATTGCTATTAATCTATCCCTGCCTGGCACACACCCGAGGGTGGGGTGATGCATCCCCAGGTGCTCTTTCCTGGACATACTGATCAGCTCAACTGAGGTGAGTTCACCTGGTCCCTGATCCACCTTTAACCCCCCCCATCCCTACACCCACCCCCAACAACTATGTTTGACTTCTCTTCCCTCCCAGGAGGGGGCTTCACTCCAGCTTTATAAAGAGGAAGCAAAGGTCGCAGTCCCTGGATGTCACCTCTACCTTTATACTTGCCTGTCTCAGCAGCCTGTTTGCAGAGTTGCAACCTATCAGAGCCACATGGAGACCCACTAGTGTATCAATGGAGCAGAGTCCTCCTCGACTTTTCCTTCCCACCTTATAGAGAGCAGCCATATCCATAAAAAGTACGTCAGGCTATGCCTTGGCCCCGTGGGACGGAGGAGGGACAGACCCAAGGCTTGTAGGTCCAATGATCCCTGTGGTGGTGGGCAACTGGCTTCTCATTATGCTTTGCAAATTGACTTGTTTAATTGGGCATTCTTGTACGTCTTTTACAGAAGAGCAGCTGAGGTCTTGAGGGAAGAGTGTCTGGACCTGGGACCTTTTCCATGTCATATTCAGAAAGCAACATTCCCCAACTCTCCTCCTCATCCTCTGGTTCACATTCTTTGTGAACCTCTCCTGGGAGGTTTCCTGAACTCTGGATCCTCTTTATTGAGGGTGTGGAAAGAGGTCGTCTTGGGAGGAGAGTATGGGAGTTGTGACATGAGTGTTCAGTCTCTGCAGCTTCTCCTGACCCTGACAAGAGCCATAGTCATGGTCACTGGCCTTCTCCAGAGCCGGGCCGGCTGCAGCAGGCAAGGAGTGGGCAGGTGGAGGGTCAGGTCTGAGCCTGACAGCTGAGGAGTTGGCAGTGAGCGGGACCGAGCTCCAAGCTGTGAGCTGCTTCCTAAGCCCTAACCTTCAAGACAGCCACCTGAGGAGGAGCTGGGGGCCACTGAGCCTAGATGGTTCCCCATGTTTTCTGACCCATCCTGTCAAGCCCATGTGTGTGACAAACAGGGATGAAGCTTCAATTCTGGTACAGCAGGCAGTCCCTGACCTTTGCAGGTTCATCCTACTGAGAGAAGCATGGTAGGTCTCACCAGCCGGTCAGGTCAGGCCAAGGACATACTGAACAACCACACCTGACTCCCAAGCAGAGACCGAGGGCCCTTCCTTAGGGACCTCTTTCTTCCCTATTGGGAACAATGGAGGGGAAGGTGCTTGCTTTACTTTTGCTCTAAACTAAGGATTGTTCCTCAGCCCCATCACACACACACACACACACACACACACACACACACACACACACACACACACACACACACACACGTGTCTCTTACCTCCCCTATCACTCACTGTGCACCCAGGCTGTTCAGATGGTGTGTGTCCAATGCCCAAGGGGCTGACTTGAGCTGCAGCAGAAGCCCAAACCGCAGCATACTCACCACAAAGGGCTTCCTCCCTGTCGTCTCAGTGGCCGAGTCCATGGCCTAGGTGGCAGGTAAGGTGGTTTGTATGGTTTGTCCCTAGAGCAGCTGGCCCCACCTGCTCTCCAGGTATAGTTTCAAACCTCAACCATGGCTCTGGGCTGCTGCTAGTCCAAGACACACACCCACCTGTCCCACCTGGTGTTCTCTTGGACACCTCTGAAGGCAGCTGGCACAGGAGAGCTGGGAAGCAGGAGTCCTTGGTGGGGGTTGGGGAGAGGGCACTGAGATTAAAAGTGCAGGTGTCCATGCCAATTCACTGAGCTGTCTGCATGCATGATTAGGCCAGCTGGCTCCTAGGGCATCCAGGAAGAAAGAGATGTTAGACAGGGCTTTTTACCCACCGAGATGGAGGGCAGAAATTTGATGCTATCCCCAGAAACTCTGCTAGCTTTCTCCTGGTTTTCCTTCTACTGCTCCAACTGGGTTCTCCTCTCTCTGCTCACTTCTAACCGAGCAGCTCTGCTCCAGAGCTTCTTCTAGAACTGTGAGCTCTACCCTCATCTTCCTCCCCATCTCTTCCTCCCATCTCTTCCCCTTTCTCTTAGTCTTTCATAGAACTCAGATAAAAATAGGACACCATGTTGGTAGGAAAGAATCTTGGAATTTTGATCTGGTCTCTGAGTTTCATAACTGAGGAAACCAAGTCCAGGAGAGGAGGAAGCAGACTTCTTGGACTTTCTAGGTATCTATTAACAAGACTGATTGAATGTATAAAACCTGAATTTTGACAATGACAGAAATAAGTATTTAAGTACCAGGCCCCTTG
>PVHP010030464.1:0-21239 GCA_004024765.1 Zapus hudsonius | reverse complement strand
ATACTTGAAATCTCTATAGGGGACTGATATGTCTATGGAAGTATTTTTTTTTTCAGTAATGGGGAGGTGGTCCACCAGTTAAAGTTACTGGCTTTCAATCATACAAACTCTGATTCAATCCTCAGCACCCATGTGAACGCAGATGCAAGGTGGCACACATATCCATAATGCCAACGTACTTATGGCAACTGGAGGCAGATTCAGGGTAATCTGGAGGCTAACTGGCCGGTTAGAGCAAGGGCGGGAAAATAATGGAAAAATAACAACATGGAAGACCTGTTTCCGAAAAATGCAGGAGGATATGGCTGATCACTGATCTCCACCTGTACACCATGGTACATGTGTCCTATCCATACACTTATACATATATACATACATTAATACAAATTTTTAAGAAGGTCCTTAAATGAGAAGGAAACCTTTTACACTGATGCTGACTTGACCTTCTCATGTGAGGCAGATTAGTGAATAAAGGGATAGTAACACTCCACCCCAGCTTTCAGTAGAAGCACCAAAGCCATGCTTCCCCATGTACTAGCCAGAATAATGTCCAACCCACTATATTAGCTGAAGAACATTTAGACAGTGGCGGAAATGACAGATAGGCACACTTTGACTTAAATTTAAAGAACGGCTTCCTACATAGAAATGAGTCAGAATGCAAAGATCTCTCAGTATAGGTACTTGTCTTCAGGAATTATGCTTGAGACTTGATAAAACACCAGGGCGTTTAATAAGGAAAGGTCTTAGACCTCATATTTGTGCTCAATCTTACTTTTCACATGGACATTCACTTTTTTCTAGTATTAATATTAAAAATAAACACTAAGTTTAGTTGTAATTTCAATGAAAAGTTTGAATTCAACTAATGTATAATCCATCAAATCTAGGCATTGGTATGATGGTGATACCTTATTTTTCTACATTAACATTAAACCAATCCCTTTTCCAATTTTAAATACCCATCTGTACTTCCAAAATTATGGTGGGCAAAAGTCCTGAGAAATAGTAACCTCGTTTTTGGAAACATGATCATTTAGCTTGCTCCCAGCTACAAGCACTCATCATTTCTGAGATTTTGCATTATATATGCATTTTCATTTGTACATTTTATGTATTCATGCTTTCATATTTATGAGCATAATTATGTATGGCATATGTGATATCAGTGATTAATTTTTAGGTCTGAGCATGGTTACCACTGTTACAGTGTTTGGTAATAAAAGTATATCTATTTCCTCTCATATAAACTGGTATAAACCTGCCTGGCAGCACTTCACTGCCTTATAAATTAAGCCCAATGGACATTTCTGTTTAAGGAATGTCTTCGCCAAGTAAGATATATTGTCGCCCAAGTTTGTTAACCTTTTAGAAAATAAATTTACCCAGCAACAGTTTCAGATCCTATGTCATGCTTACTGAATCTTCTGAGTCTGGGTGCCTATGGCCTTTCCAACCCTATCAAGTCTTTTCTCATGCCTGTCTAATGTCACAAACATGAAGGCTTCCTCAGAGCTTTCAAAACCTCTACAGAGTCTCTTAATTCCCATGTCTCTTTCCTTAGTGTACTCATTCTACTCTATTTTTTGCACAACTTCTACTCACACCAGTTGTCCCAAGTAAACACCTTTCTCAGTTCATCTTTCTAAGAACATAGGTTAGAAACCTTGCTATGTATCATATGATGCTGTTCCATTTTATTTTGTAATGTAGAGCCCAATTAGAATTATTTATTCAGTATTTGACTGTCACTGGATAGTTTATTTACTTTATTTTGGTTTAGGACTGTATATACCTGAGTATATTTATATTCTTTCATACCATAATCCCAATTCAAAGAGTCAAAATTGAGTTAAAAAAAAGTAATAGAACTTCTTTCTGTACTGGTTTACAATCACTGAGCAGCTCCCCATACCTCAAACTACTGACCTTTTTCTCAGCTCTGAATTTCATCCATTTGATTCCCTCTAAATGAGATCACTATGTAAACTTGAGGCTGACTGCTTTCATTAAGAATAGTGCCTTTCAGATTCATCTGTGATCTTGCATGCATCAACGATTCATTATGTTTTCAGTGTTCTGTAGTATTGCACAGTATGGAGTGCCACAATTTGTTTATCCATCCTACTAAAGGACCATATGGTTATTTCCAGGCTCCTATGATTAATAATGGAGTTACTACAAGCACTAATGTACAGGCTTTTGTGTGGATGTCAATGTAATATCTAGGAGTACATATCTGAGTCTCATTGTACATTAGTATGTTCATCTATTTTTAAAGAAGGTGCCAAATGATTTTGTAGTTGGATTTTTTATTCTGTTACTTGTCCACCAATAAGATATAGAATTTTCTATTGCTTTTTGACCTTTCAGCCCTTTGCATTGTTTCTATATTGTAGTCATTCTAAAAGGTCTAAAATTAAAAGCTCCAATTTGTATGTTCCTATAAGTCAATAATGTGAAACATTTCGCTTTAAAAAATAACCTTACCTTACACATTTTCTTTTTTATTCTTTTGGTCATATATTCCATGGAACAAAAATTTGTGCATTCTCAAAAGCTTTTCAAGGTGGAAGATTTCAGATTCTTGAAAGAGTTCATGGAGGAAGTATGGAGAGTATGAACATACCCAAAACACAGTTTCCCCCGTCTTCACATCTTCTATAAATAAAAATTTGCTAATATAATAGAAAATATTGTTTTCATTCACATTTCCTTGCTGTTTCTGTAATACCCATTTTCTCTTACAGTATATTACCAATGACATCATGTTCTGTTCAGCTGTCATTTTTGTTCGTGTTTCTTCCAGCATTAGAAGTTCCATTGAGGTTTGATCTTTATATGGCCTTGGAGGTTTGTGTAGCATGGTTTTGGCAGCATAATCTTCTGTAAGGATTCCTGTGACATTTTCCTCATACTAGACTTGGGTAGTGGTTTGGGGATAGAAAATTTCAGATGTAAAATCCATTCTCATCACACAAAAAGGGCAGATGTCATTAACATGATTTATCATGGCTTTAACATTAATGGTCACCTGAAACTTCACGATACGCTCTATAAAGTTATTCTTTTCTCATCCATGATGGATCTTTTTGGAAAAAAATATGTATAACCATGTTTCAGTGGTGGGCCAGTTTTTCTTACTTCCATGAAATCAACCTATTGATAGATATTATTTAGTTTTTTATATTGAGCATTTGTTGATATTAATTTATTTAAAGAATTATGTGTTTGAACCACAAGGGCTCACAGGTTTTTATATTATGCTTTGGGCTATAAACTAATTATTTAATTGACTTTGTGGCTCAGATTGATTGTGCTTTGGCTAATGATTGTTCTTTCAAAGTTATTCTGGGTTCTTTGGTCAGCTACCTATTATTAATAATTTTTTTAGCATCTACTTGTTTTGGCATTTTAAGATTGAACATGTCAACAATTTCCATGGGATCTCCTCTCCTTCCTTCTGTGGGAAAATGACAAAATCCAAAGGTTCTTGCTTGCTCCTTGTATGATTGTTCATTGTGATGGTTAAGTTTTGTTTCCAACTTGACCATTTTTAGTAATCTTGAGTGGTCTATGAGGATGTTCACAGGATGGAAGCTTCTCAATAGGGGGTAGGATGTAAGAAAGCTCAGGGGAGCTAGAAATTAATACCCCTTTCTGGGAGGGCAGTGCAGGAAGGAATTTCAAGAGACTCAGGAAGCCAACAAGTTTGGGAAAGGGGTTACAAGACCCTGCCCTAAGGCTATATAAAGGGGGAGAAAATTTCACTCCCTGCACCTCCAGCCTATTTGCTGTTTGTTGGTGTATGTTGTTGGTGATCACTTCTCTCTCTCTCTCTCTGCTTGGATCTGTGAAAGAGGCTACCGTCTTTCACCATTATGAATCTGTAGATTCAGTAAATTCTTTCATCCCATAACTGGATCTGGAGATTCATCCCAGTGGCCTGTGGCTGACTATGAAACTGCTGGAACACTATAATGTCCATATAATTTCAATGGATCACATTGGAGGATGTGTGTGTCTGTATGAACAGCAATTGAGAATGTGTGCATCTATAATATTTTATATGCTAGCAACTCATTTATGTTCGGCAACATAAAATGAATTCATCTTGAGTTTCTTGGTCTAATCTGTTAGCACCTGGTTCCCTTTGACTTTTTCACTTATTCATCTTCCCTTCAAAGAAAAATAAATCTAATATCATTTGTCACATGCTTCTTCCATTGTATTCTAGTTCCTTAGACTATGTTATGTTTTCAGTGTTCTTACACTGACTAATGCATCCTCATGGGGCACAGCTATTTAATTTAGGGGATTATGGACAGTTCCCACTGACTTTAATGTTAGAGAGTTTTTGTCTCACCCCATTCTAGTTGTTTTACACATTTTTAACACAATTCAAGTTTTTTGTCACATTTATTTCATCCTGGATCTTCTTAAACCCAAATTACTTTTGAGTTTTAATTTGCTCTGCAAGGTTTATGAGTGTTGCCATATATAGTGACATGTATATTTTATAATTCTGTCATACAAACTTATTTTATTGTCATAAAATATGTCACATATTTAGCCTCTAAACTTCTTAAAACTACATAGCAATTTTTACTTTGAATTCTTGATGAATATTTGGACAGATAGCTAAATACTATTTTGCTATATTAATATACCATACTTTCATTATTCACAATGGCATGGAAAGATATCTCAGTTGCTTCATGGTTTTGACAATTATGATACTAACTTTTATACATATTTGTTTTTCTTCATATAGTTTGAGACTATGGATCAATTGAGTAAATGATTGGCAGTTCTTACAGAGGTAATCACAGCTATCTTCAAAGTGTCTGCAATTTTCCATCCAACCAGAAATGAATGTGAGCTTCCTTGTTCAGTTTCCTTGGTAGCTTATGATTTTGAAATATTTTTTTCAAGATTTGTTGTTGGGTGAATCTAGCAGATCTTAATTTTTATTGTTAATAATTAGATGCATAGTATGAACAAGTCTTGGTATGGTACCCCCATTTTCCTCCTTTCTTTCCTCAATTTGCTGACAGCCCTCCTCAGTAGGAATACTGCACCAGCCCATGGGATAGGGGATTATGAATTGTACAAACCATAGCCATTTTTTTTCTTTGTTGTTGTTAAAGGGGGAAATGTCTCTGAATATTTCCCCCCAACATGGCTCTTACAATCTTTCTGCCCCCTCTTCCACACAGTTCCCTGAGTCATGGTTTGTAAGACTTAAGCCTACTTTGCTGTTAAATTCTTCAGAATCTCAGGATTTCTGCCATTGACTATTTTGGATATTCTCAGTGTCTGTCTCCATTATGTTTTCTTAGGTTATCTGACTTCCCGTGGATGTACTTCTCTTGCTCATCTAGCTATTTCCATCCAAATTGTTGTTTGGGCCCTAGATGGTAATTTAGGAGAGATTAACCTCCTGACTGGCTGTCAGCCATCTTCTCAGGTCCTGTTGGTGGGATTGGGTTGTCCATGGTTCTAGCTGCCTTTTGAAAAATACAAACAGAATCTCCAAGGGAGAGTGAGATTAGTATAGGTTAAATAACAAAATTTCTGATTTACCAAGATTATAGTGATATAGCCTGTCTGTAGATCTCTGGTTAGTTGGAGTTTCCCTTTTGGAGTCCAGGTTCTTGGTCTCCGTAATAATTTGCCTTTGGTCCCAGTTCCAGCTAAGAATTCCTTGCCACTGCAAGGATGCCTTAGCCAACCAGCAAGCTGTTGTTTACCCAACTAGGTTATGTGCCACTATTGTATAGATGAGCACTTCCTCCTGGCTTGCTGATATCTGCCATAAAGCAATGTCCTCAGTGTTCTACCATTGGTTGATGTTGTATACCAATGTCAACTGCTTTCTCTGAATATCATTGGTCAATTTCCCCTGGCAGTTTATGTAATGCCTTCTAGCACTACACAGGCTACCATCTGGGAGCTGGTTACCTTTTGGGATCTGGCAGGGACTCTCAGTGTTGTGTGTTGACAGTCTATGGTATCTTCAGCAATAGGTTCTTATCTTTTGCCTGGGAAAGGTATTTAAGAGCTTGGGGATAAGCCTGTCTTGTTTTGGGGACCTCGTGCATCTCTTTGATCAACAGCTCATTTTGTGAAGTAACCCATTACTAGAACAGGGAGTTATAGGGTAGAAACACTTATCTTTGGGATAGGCCTCCTCCCAAACTCTTTAGATTCCTTGAGAACTTACTGAATGAAAGTACGGGTTTCATGGGACAGATTCATAATTGGTTTACCTTAGTGTATATCTCCCCCTCATCCTCCCATCCCCCTCCCTCCCCAATTCCCTCCATCTCCTTAGTCATCTCTCAATTCACCTGTCATGTTTGCTTAGTATCCAAGCTTAACCTGATTAGAAACCACAAATAAGAGATAATATGTGACATTAGTCTCTCTGTTCTTGTGTGAGTTCACTAAATATAATCTGTTCAAGTCCGTACACTTTTCTTTAAACTTCATTATGTAATTTCTCTTTACTGCTGAGTAGAATTATATAATGTGTTTGTACCACATCTTTGATATCCCTTCATCCAGTGATGGGCATTTGAGTTGATTCTAATTCTTTGCAATTATGAATTGAGCTGCTATAAACATGGTTGTGCAGATAATTTTGTCCTTAAGTGAGAAATCTTGAGGGTAGATGCCCAATAGAGGGTTATCTGCATCCATTGGTAGTTCTATATGGATCTTTTTTTTCAGGAGCCTCCACACTGCTTTCCATAGTGGTTGTACAAATTTGCATTCCCACCAGCAGTGAATGAGGGTTCCTTTTTGCCTGCATCCTCGCTGACACCTAATGGTGGATATTTTAATTATTGCCATTCTGACTAGAGTAAGGTGGAATCAGCTGGATGGAGTGGCCTTTAATCCCAGCCACTACATAGTGAATTCTAGCCCAGGGAGCCTTAAAAAGTATATAAACATATCTCATTATTCTATTCCTCTATCAAAAAATTTATTTATGAGAGAGAGAGAGAGAGAGAGAGAGAGAGAGAGAGAGAGAGAGAGAGAGAGAGAGAGAGAGAGAGAAAGCACGAGCATGCAAATAAACTCCAGATGCAAGTCACTTTGAGCATCTGACTTCAGGTTGGTACTGGGGACTCAAACCCATGCAGTCTGGCTTTGCAAGGAAGTGTCTTCAGCAGCTAAACAATTCCTCCAAAACTAAACAAATTATTTTTAAAAGAAAAAATTTTAAAAATATTTTACTTTTTTATTTCTTTGCAGGGAGAGAGATGCAGAAAGATACAGAGAGAGAATGTGCATGCCAGAGCCTTTAGCCACAGCAAATGAACTTCAGATGTATGTGCCACTTTGTACTTTTACGTAGGTACTTGGGAATCAAACTCCAGTCATTAGGTTTTGCAGGCAAGTTCCTTTACTCTTAAGCCATCTCTCCAGCCCAAGAAAACTACTTCGATAATTTTTAAGAATTCTATGTATATTTAGATCAAAAATGCTTTTGGTCATATCTTGTTTGAAATTTGCTACAGCTGTATGTTTTAAATTTAGAGATATAATTGAAAGGCCTATTTTATTTTCCATATAGGAAAGATAAAAAATAATTTAGTTTTACACAAGATACAGCTTCCCTTGGATATCTTAAGTTTTTAATTTTCATTTTGTTTACAAAGATTATATAATCATGTTTAAGTATGATAAACAAAGCAACAATCATCATGATGGACATAGACAAATGTTTGCGTGTGACCCATGAACCATAGTTTTCCAAACAATTTCTCTAATTAATTATTAGATATATTTGTACAGTGTGTATTATCTGAGTTCAGTAGAAGAAATTATTGCTTTTAATATATATATTTTGGAGATAAGGATATTCAATTTTCTGAGCATAACCAGTTAGAACATTACTCTAGGTTATACTTTCTATATATATTCTTTCAAATTTTGTAAAATATCCAATGTATATGTTTATGATCTCTTCTGACATTCTTATTTCATTGCATATGTTGATTTATCTACCACTTTGCAAATCTTATTCATAACTAAGGCAGGTTTGAGTGAATAGAGAGGTTATTGAAACCTCACTATTTAGTGGTTCAGAAGTGGGATGAGGGAGGATCTGGAACTTGGATGAAAAATGCATGTAATGCTGTAAGGAGAGCCTAATATGCCAGTCTGATGAGTTTTGAAAGTCCTAAAAGCAGAGAGAAAGGTTGTTTGTGAAGGCTTTGCTTATGAGAGTTCGGAAGATAAAAAAAAATAGACTTTAATAGAAACTGGGCTAGAGACGGTTTGTATGATGTTTTGTTTTCTGTCCACAGACCAGGGTGTTCCTGATTAAGACACATACTTTACCACCTACTGGAGGTTTTTTGGAGGTGGACCCATGAAAGATGAATTATTTAATTGGTGGAAGACTTTGAAACTTATTAGTCCAGTCCTACTGGTTGTGTATTAGCCAGCTCACTCTTGCTGTATGTTCCTCACTGATACGACAAGAAGTGATGAACTTCTGTCTGTTCTCACAATATTTCCCCCATCATGATGAAACCTCTCTTCCAAATTGTAAGTTGAGAAAAAAAAAAAAAAAAAAAACCTTTCCTTCTAGTGTAGGGTTTGGTCCCAGCAAGGAGAAGGTAACAGTTACATTTAGTAAATTTTATATGTTTATTTTATGAACTATGAAATATATTTTTGATGATTAGTAGGCTTTATGTTATTAACTCTTGAATAAATGTTTATGCATATTTAAAATCATTTGTTTTGTTGCAAATGTTTTTTGGAGGATATGTACATTTGTTTGGCTGAAATATCACCCAACTATGCTTTAGAATTTTATGAGGATTGGTCTATTTCCCCATTAAAAAAAGATTTGTTGAGATTCATTGACTCTAGAAAGTTAATTTTATCATACTTATATCTCTTGTTTCACTAACAGAATGGTTCATTCATTAAAAGGGTTCATGAATTCCATCTTATTGGGATCAAACCAAAGACACTTCCTGCCCCCATTAGTCAAATCAGATGTTCCTATACACTAGTCCTACAATTTTGGATAAACTACAGTGCCACTTTCCCCAAGATCTTCAAGTTTATTTAACTAATCATCTGTTCACCATCTTACTATCCAAAATAATTTATAATCCTTTTATGTTACAAAGAGCATGGATAGTTCAACCAGCTTCTATGTTAGTCATCAGAAAGTTATCATACACCTTCTTCGTGCTTTGATCTTGCATGCCTGGAAAGCAGGGCCTCAAAGAGGGCCTGATTGTGGGTTGTAATGTGTTTCTGGAACATAACTCTGAGGGTAGAGGCAGGAATGTATGGGGGATGAAGAGCTTTGATTACTAGGAAGAGTTCTTGATTCATCTTTCCTATTGGCAACTTAGTTATGTTCTTCCAGAGGCTTTTAATGTCCTGATATGCATATCAGAATGCAGTGTCCAGGGTTGAGAAGACAGAACATGTACCTACCATTTGTACTCTTTAAGAGTGCTAATTTCTGTATGCTTCTAGGTTTCATATCTACTTTTCTGGATTAAGCTCAGCTGGATTCATTGCTCAGTAAGGACATGTATCATAGGTTAGACATCTAGTGATAAACATAAACTTCTGGAAGGGAAGCATGGGACAAGCAAATGAGAGGCCTTCAAAATCTGCATCACATTATTCACTGATGAAGTGACAGGTGATAAGTGGGATTTTGTATATATTTTAATATGATACATTAGGAATCTATATATTCATTATAAGCTTTACATACTTATCTCTCTCACCTTTTTAGACTCTCTGATAGAGGCCTCTTTATTTTTATAGTCATATTTGAATTATCCTCATAATTTTTGTTGTTGTATAGGATGCTTAATCTGCCATTTCTACTTTCATTATTGCCTTTCTTAACTTCACATTCCAAGAGAGATTTTACAAGGTTCACTTGATAGGGATACTTGATAGGGATAGATGTAGAACTCTTTGAGATTTTGGAAAATATTGGCTTGGATTTAAATTTATTTTCTACTACCGCCCTCTTTTGTGAAGTTAACCACATTTGTTAACTCTGAGCTATATCTTTTTTGTGGATGTAAAATATTTACTTGATATAAGGTCATAGCAAATGTGACAAAAATCAACTAGAATTAATGCAACATTCACATCTCCCAGTGTTTGCCAAGCTGTTTGACATATATAGCACAATATCCTCATGAGGTAGAAATTAATCTGAACCTCAAGTTCATGTAACAAGCATGTGAGGAATCTAACAAGTGAAAGAGTCAGTTTTACAGCCACTGAGTTCATGGTCTTTAAAATCTCACTGGGCAATTTAAGACTCAGAAATGGTGTGGCTAAAATTACAATGTAAGTTTCTGATAATGCTTCTGTCTATATCACATTATGTTATAAGATACATATATAAATCATTAGCAAAAATATAATGAGAAATATCTAAATTACCTAGCCTGCTAAACAAGCCAAGCATGTGGATTGATTTGACAAGGAAACATAGGAAAGATAGAGACTCATTCACAAAGCTTTGCTTATTTAACACCAACCAACTATTAAAGTCAAAAGAACCACTTTTGTTTCAGGTCTACTAGAACTTTTGCATAGACGATAAGCCTAACAGCTTTGGTCACACTGGCTATTAATAATCTGCTTTGGGAGTAATGTACAGGACACACCCAGCACCTTGAGCTCCTACACTGAAGGCAGAAATTCAGCCCCACCTGTCTAAAAACACAGATCATAAAACAAAAAAATTAACAGCAATAAAATAACCCAACATGTGAACATCGAACTGAGTAATAAAAAGGAAATATTAAGACATTATGACCCTTCTGAAAATGAGTCCCATTTAATGACTCCAGTGAAAATGGACAGACAAAATTCAAAAGAATGATTACAAGTATATTCAAATAAACCAAAGAATGAATAATATCTTCAAATTAACTAAAGAATTACTCAAAGGAATCAAAGAAGATAATTAAAAAAAAACTTGGAAAGAAACACCTGATGAACACAGGAAAACACCTAAAGAAAATAAGGAGGTTGATTCAAGGTATGAGTAAGGAACTAGAACTACAGAAGAAAAAATCAATCTGAAATACTGGAAATGATAAAAGAAAATCCACTAAAACCTCTGTAGAAATCCTCACAAGTAGAATGGAACCAGGAAAGAACAGCTAACCTTGAAGAAAAGATGGAAGATTTGGAATATTCCATTAGAAGAAAACAAATTATGGAAATTAGCATAGAGAGTCCTTCAAAAGAAGAAAATAGATCTACCACTAGACCCAGCATACTACTTTGAGCCTATACTCCACAGATTCTACTATTTATACAGAAACACTTGCTCAAAAATATTGCTGCCCTATCCACAGTAGCAAAGAACTGGAATTAGCCTATGCCCATCAAGAGGTATTACGTTTACTGAAAATGTGGCACATAGACATAGTGGAATTCTACTCAGTGGTAAGGAAAATGAAATGATGAAATTTACAATTATACAGATGGACTTGGGAATACATTTATCATAAGCAGGGTTAAACAGGCTCAGAAAAACAAATGCCACAGGTTCTCTCTCATACACGGTTTTTTACACTAGGCAAAGAATAATAGGGAGATCAAGGATGCGTCAATACAAGAAATGATAGCCAACTGCCTACCACAAGACAACCAGTCTCTGTCACATCTTCTGTGGTCTACACTGCACATTATTGACACATCAAAATGTGTCAGACTACTTCTTTGTTAAAATGCTAATTTTTTAGAGTTCCTTACAATACTTTAAATCCCTGAAGTTCTATCTCTTAAGATTCCTGGTTTTCACCCAGGTGGCCTGGGTTCATAGTTCCATTAAATTTTTCTGCAGTGTCTCTTTCCCCTTAGAAAGTTCAGAAGCCAAACCTCCAAATGCAATTCTCTCTGCGCTTAGATTTTCCACATTCTCACCAGAATAGTCCTTGGAACTTTGCTGACTGCTCTGGAAGGCATCTTCAGTTGCAAGTACCAAGTCCATGTCCATTCCCTCCAGCACACAAATTCCAGAAGACCAAAATCCACATGGTCAGATTCATCTCAGAAATCACCCCATTCCTGGCACCAAAACTACTGTAGTCAGCCAAACATAACTGGGATGAGCCTCCAAACTAGGCATAGTTTTGGGAGGAAAATATTTATTGAAGTAGCAGATCTAGGGGAACTTCCATAATGGTGAAAGAGGCTGGCCCCCTTTCACAGGTCCAAGCAGAGAGAGAAACCCAGCAACACACATACAAGCTTTAATAAACACTTGAATCTATTGGGGGACACCCCTTCAAACTAACAAAAACCCCAATAGTAATTAATATTCATGTAATAATCTTACAAATCATTTATATTTAATTCTGTAAAGGATTTTCCTGAACCTATATTCCATTATGATCCCATATTCCATTATCATATATATCAGTCTATAACAAATGAGCTAATAAATGTGATAATTCTTTCAGTGCAAAATCATCAAAGATCAAAAGTGTGTGTCTCAGGACTTCTGTAGTGAGCCTATGGATTACAATGTACTAAAACTCAAAATCTTAATGTTTAATAAATTAACTGAGTGTATAAAATGTATTAAAAATCCAGTCTTTACAGTTTTTTTTGTCAAGAAATGATAGTTCACAAAAACAATCCACATAGTCAGTTTGCACTCAGTGTTTTTGCTTCTATTTAGTCAAGAAATAAGCATAAATAGAATTCAGGGTAAATCGAGATTTCAGTGAAACTTCAGCGATTCCTTGTTTTAGAATATGTTGATTTATAATAGCTAAATCTGTGTACATATAAATTCACCATAAATTTGAGTATTTCAATTTTTCTGAAGGAATATGGGAAAGAGAAAAATAATCTATGCTTCATTCTTCCCATAAAGAAAATGTATGACTAAAACGTTTGATTCATGTATTCAAAGTTTGGAAAAAATACAATATGTGTAAACATGTATACAATATAATTTTATTATAATTTCATTACCAATGAGTCTGCATTTGACTTGAATGTCAATAGCTGTATAGCTTGAATAAATCATTGATGATATCTACAAAAGATTTCGTAGGATTCAAAAAATATATTAATATTTTTTCATTATTACTGAGATAAAGTGTATGTGAAAAGTGAAACCAATGTGTGATTTATTAATCTCCATAATTTGAACATAACAATTACTTAAGAAGGCTTTATATTTTTCTCAGAATATAAGAAATATTAGCATAAAACATTATTAAAGAAGCCTTCCACAGGACATGGAGTACCAGCCAACAGGGAACCTCAGTGTTTTATTATGGGGTTGACAAAGAGTGGACCCTTGTAGGGAAGTATGATTGGACACAGAGAGTGTATCTCATGACTCTAAGTGGAAACATGTAGGGAGTCACATTGGTTCAGATTCTTCTTTGTTTCTCTGTGTTCAGAAGTAATGATCTTCTTCCTAGGAAGTTAAGGGAGACTAGGCAGCCTCAGGAGAGTTGGGGTTTTACAATTTGCTTCAAGGGGAAAGAAGAGAGTAAGTTGGAGATGGCTTTTCTAGGTTTTATGTCCTTCAGGGAAAGAAGGCAAAAGAAAGGTGACAGTCACCTTCCTTCTGCCCCTGTTTGATCAAATGACAAGGTGCCTTTTTTTGAGGTAGTGTGTCCGAATGCCTTTAATCTCAGCACTTGGGAGGCAGAGGTAGTAGAATCACCATGTGTTCAAGGCCACCCTGAGACTACATAGTGAATTCCAGGTCAGCCTGGGCTAGAGTGAGACCCTACCTCAAAAAAACAAACAAAAAAAACACTAAAACAAAACATCAATATTAAGAAAGGACAGCAATTTACATATTTTCATAGAAAGATATAGAGAAGCGTTCAAGTTTCCTTTTTCCCTTTGAAGTTTCAAGGAAGCCCTGAGATAGTAACTAGCAATAGAAAGACTGACAATCACAGAAACCACGGAAGAATAATGTACTGCAGAATCAGGAGAGCCACATAAAAATTATGAATCAAAAACAAGAGCTGGCTACTGAAGTTTAAAATTCATCTTTTGACCTACAAAAAGAAATGGGCTTAATGAGATTGCATGCTGGGGTTTATGTGCCAATGGAAGGACATAGGGAAAATATCAAGGAAAAGTGCTCTTTTGAGCTGATAAATTCTCCTAGGAAACAGACACAGGAGAGTCATCTGTAGTAATCACTGTCTGGGCCAGGCTCAGACCTGCAATCCCTTCTTTCTGAGAAAAAGATGTCTCCCAGGCAGACAAAGGGATATTTGATATCCCTGCCTGCATCTGTGGTTTACCAAAGGATAATGTAGCAACTCACTCATGTACCTGTATCCTTCTGGACGTATACAATAGAAGGCTTTTGGGGAAAACCTGTTCTGATCTAAGAATCATAAGAGGGCATTACTCGAGGACATTATGCTGAAAATAGAAATATGTAGTCTTTCCCAATGTCTAGTTCTTGAGAGTTTCTTTACATTTATCATAAAACCACAAAGTTCTGCTTTACCAGAATTTAAATTCCCTGCACCCTCCCTCTTTCAACCTAAATATAACACTGGTCAGTGTGGATGCTTTTTTTTTCCTTTACTTGAAGTTGGTATAGGATTTGCTTCATTTTATATGTAAGAATCGTAATAAAAAGCAAGGAAGGAAAACAGTGTAGCTCAACTGATAAATTACAAAAAAATTCATAGGCCACTTTACTATTAGAGAGATAAAGTGTATGAGATGGAACTCTATGTGAATGATGTCAGTGTTTTGATACCCATCTTGGGAAATTATTTATATAAAATTATGGCAATGTCCACATATATTTTTTAAATTGGGTTCACCTATGAATAATGAAAATGAATAATGAAAACAGCTGTAAAGTACCCATACCTGATTTATATTAAGTTCATTACATGATTGCATGTTTGCTGATGGATATTGTCAATTACAACCAAACTACATTTTTTAATATTTATTTTTAAAGGAACAAAATACTTATTATTTAACATGGATAGATTTGAGATCCTTAGAATGGGTTAGATGTAAGCTCATTTTCTTTAATACAGCATTTCAGTCTATTTTATCAATATTAGTAATTTTTTAACTGTAAGAATGAGGGTCAGAACAGGCTAAATTAAAATTTACGTTAAAATCAGATTATATATTAGGATATCAGACACATGGAAATAGATCAATTTATCTGTCTTTTGTTCCCCTGGATTTCTAATCCCCCCTGCCCTTTTAAATGCTAAAATACAGGGTTGTTATGTTGACTCAGTTGCTTTCTGGACTCTATTGCTTAGAGAGAATGGAAGTCTTAATGGAACCTTCCAAAGTCATAATTCATAACGTACTCTGTCAGCAGACTGTCAAGGCGTGAAGTATAGACTTAAAGAATCAGCGTGTCTCGCCATCATCACACACAAATAAAGAAAGTTTTAGTTGCTGAAACTGAAGCTTTTGTACCCCATATGTTACACCAAGCAGTTTTGGTGGCCTTTAGGTCTGTTACAGCTAATAATAACTTTTCTTGTTAAATGGTCTTGGCATAAAACTTCATACAGGAATCACAGACAAGGACCATTCCCAGGATCATTGTTCATGTTTTCCACTCAACTTCAGTGAGAGAAAGGGAAGCTATAGTAGACATTGGATATACCAGAAATGCCACAGATTCAGCCTGTCAGGCTGGTAGAAAAATTCTCAACAGCCTCTTCTTAAGAAGCAACGGGAGGGTGTCAGAGAATCCCCCTCTGTACAGAGATGATACTTCACTCTGATGGAGCAGCTTTCACCTCTGGCTCTTTAAAAGCACTTAGCAGACCCTATCTCAAGATGCCCATGGGCCAGAGTAAGTCAAACATGAGAGAGAATTTAACTCTTTTGAAACAGGACTAGAGAATCTCATTTCTGTGAAAGTATAATGGAAAAGGTAGGAGGCCAGGTGTCTGCAGTAGTGTTTCTCTTTAACATCTGTTCTGCTCAAATGGAAGAGTTTGGAACAGGCAATACAAATTTCAGAAGGGCTTTTTTTTCTTTGTTAGTGATAGAAGTGTTAGCCATGTCATTTTTCAAAACAGGAGAATATGCTAGAAGAATGTATTAAAAGGGCTCAGATGAGAGAAAATATTCATGCAGGAAGAACAACACATTATTTTTCTCTATCCAACATCATTCTTAACTAAAATCCTGACAAATGCGGGTTCTCTGAAATGAAATGGCATATATATATATGTATATATATAATTTCTGTTTTTCCTGATTATTTATTTATTTATTTGCTTTGCAAGCAGAGAGAGAGAGAGAGAGAGAGAGGAGAGAGAGAAAGAGAGAGAGAGAGAGAGAGAGAGAGAGAGAGAGAGAGAGAGAGAGAGAGAGAGAGAGAGTTTGTGCCAGGGCTTCAGTTCTCTGCAAATGAACTCTAGATGCCTGAGTCACTCAGCATCTGGCTTTACATGGGAACTGGGGAATTGAGCCCAAGCCTTTAGACTTTGCAAGTAAGCACCTAAACCACCCTAAGGATAGATATTTGTTTGTTTGTTTGTTTTGTTGTTTGTTTATTTTTGTTTAGTTTCATTTTTGGTTTTTCAGAGGTAGAGTCTAACTCCTGGCACTCACCTGTTAGTCTCAGTCTGACCTTCAACTCACAGTGAGCCTCCTCCCAATTCTGCCTCCCAAGTGCTGAGGTTTAATTTATGTCCCCTTCTACCTTGTCTAGCCCCTAGTTATGAAATTCACAAAGTTTCAATATTTTTATCAGTGGGGTACTTCCATTATGTGATTATCTTATAATTAATTTACAGTAACCAAAATATAAGATTTACAAAGCTAGGAATGACTTTGTTTCCTGTTATATTCTCACAAATTATGTGGCAACACGAGCACTAGAAAAAGAAAAAAAATGTTGTATCCAAAGTCAAAAATAAACACATAAGTATATTTTTGAAAATATTGCTATTTTCTTTGACCTATCATTGCACTTCCTTTATTGAGGCATGTTTCCCAGAAATTCTAAGCCTGGCATCATTCTCCACTACATGATTTTTGCTCATTTTCTGTTGATTGAAGAATTTAAGAATTCAGTTATTGAATCTATACATCAAAATCCACATGTTCCTATCCAACTAGAATAAGGAAATATTTCATTATGGGATCCTTTTATCAGAAACATTCAGGGAACACTTTGGTACATTCTGAAATTCAAAAATCACATAGATCTCTATCACATGCATGATCTTATTCTGGTGTGTGTAAAAAGTTATCTTTTCTGTATATCTATTTATTCCTTATACATTATGTTATATATTTACAAGAAGATGGCTTATTTCTCTAAGTCCAACACATGGAATTTTAGTACATGAATTTATCCCAGTCATATTTGATTTTCTCTTCTACTCGAGCATGTTGCTAGTTACCAGTCATAGTTTTAAGAATAAGGTGAAAATCTACTTATATCCTTTTTTCTCTCAGTTAAAATAACACTGATACTTAATATTCCATGAGTGTTCAAAGATTTGATCTTCAAGGTATACAAAAAATTGAATTCCTTTTTGCTAATCACTTACATTTTATATAAAATATAATTTAAATAAGAAGTAGAATGGTTTTCATATTATAGTTTCTGTGCTTCAGGTTATGTATCATTTATGTTAGTTTTATTTTTAATAATAAAATAATAATAATAAATATATAATGAAAATAAAAGAAAATTTCCTTTTATTTGAATATTTATTAAAACATCATGAACATTTAACTGTGTTGAATGATAGCATTTTCTTTTTAGGATGCTGGATATACCCATCATCAACATTATTGACAGGCACTTTTAATTTAATTTAATTAAAAAATTAATATTTTTACTTATTTATTTGAGAGAGAGTAAAAGAGAGAGAAAGAGACAGACAAAGAGAGGGAATGGTTGTGTCAGGACCTCCAGCCACTGCAAATGAACTCCAGACACATGTGCCCTCTTGTGTATCTGGCTTGATATTGGCATTGGGGAATGTACGTTCCTCCTGTGTTGTAGGCAAATGCCTTAACTACCAAGCCCTCTATTCAGCCCAGACAGGTACTTTTATATGAGATGTAGATTCATCAATAGTGATGATCTACTATAGTTTCATACTCTTAATTAGCAGGTAAAGTTAACATGGCAAAGTAGAATAAGCCTTTGATGTTCATAAAATGAAATATAAAGAGATCAACAGAACTAAGGAGTTCGTTCAGTCATTAAGCTGCTTTCTTTGCAAACAAGAGAACTTGAGTTCAAAACCCAGAACCATGTTAAAAAAACTGACAATAAAGGCTGTGGAGATGACACAGTGGTTCAGGGTGCTTTCCTGCAAAGCCTATGTTGATTTGAATTCCACCACACCACAGACAGCCAGATGCAAAGTGGTGTGTTTGCTGGTGATTCCAAAGGACTGCCAGCAATATGAGATGGAACCAGAAATATCCAGCTCCCAGGACAACAGCCAGTCTCATATGCCTCTGAAGTCTGGGGGTTCACAAAGTTTCTCCAAGAGGGTAGAGCACAGACACCTTGAAGGTGTCCTCTGACCTACACACACACACACACACACACACACACACACACACACACACACACACACAAGCACACACAAACACACACAAACACACTAGCACACAAAGTAAAACATAATAATAACAGCAAAGTTGGGCATGGTGGTGCATGTTATAATTCCACCACAGGAAACTGGGAACAGCTAGATCTATGGGGCTCACTGGTCAACTAATCTAAACCTATCCGGTAAGTTTCAGACCAATAAGTCTGTCCCAAAAAGGTCAACAGCTCTTAAGGAGAAACTAAGGTTGTCATTTGGTCTCTTCATATATAGGCTTAAAACCTACAGATAAGATATTAATTTACCCACATGCACTACACACAGGTGCACACAAGAACTAAATAAAGCTCATTAAAGATGAAGACATTGAGTCTAACTATTTTGAATCTTTTTTTTTTTCTGGACATTTCCTAAAATATAAACTCAATATATGATTCACCAAACTGAATAGTGTTTCTCATACAATTTTTCAACTTAATGAAAAATAGAGACTCCTTATACACTATACACTCACAGAATGTTACACTACTTAGATTAATCAAGGTGTGCTCAGATTAAAAATAACCAAATCTCTTGAATTATCTCCAAAATGGTAATTATGAAGAGAATAAAAAAAAATTAATTCAAAGTTAGTAATCTAATCTGCTGTTGGTGTTTTTGAAATTGAAATTTTACTTGAATTTTAAAAAATTAAGAAAATGATAAGAGGAGACAATATTGAATCACACAGTTACAATAGTTTGGGAAATTTACTTTAATGATCAAATTTGTTCATTAATTATGATATAATTATAATTGTAACAAAGATATGTCTTTTCATTGTGCTATTTGTGCTAAAAATAGTGTAACTCCAATCATTGTAAATTTATAAAATAAAAGCCTGGTTTTATACAATCTCATCTGCATAGTCATATTTACTGCTGTGCTATGCATGAATGCCAAAATACAGAATCAGCCTTTGTGCCAGTCAATAATGAATGGATGAAAATATGTGGTATCTATGCAAATGGATATTTATTCAGTCATAAAGAAGAACAAAATTATGTCATTTGCAAGAAAATGGATGGAACTGGATATTATCATATTAAGGAAAATAAGCCAGTCTGAAAAGATAACTACCACACATTTTCTCTGGTGGATGGAGTATCAGAAAAAGAAAAGGGAATGAAAATGTAAAAAAGGAACTACTAGAAACATGGAAAGGGAGAAGAAGAGATAAAAAGAAGGTAGTAAAATGGTTGAATATGATCACAGTACATTGTATGCAGGAACAGAAATGTCATAATGAAATTCAGTACAATTAATCCACTACAATTATTTAATATATGCTAATAAAACATTTTGAATGACTCAATCTTGTTTATGTTCAGATTATCATTAATAACTGAATTTGTAAAAATAAAACTTATTGTGTCTTAAGAAATGCAGTCTGTGTGTTTGTCATAGTACATCATGTGTATGTACTTACTGATACCATGGCTTTTTGCAAATGTAGTCTTGGATTGGTCTGTCCAAATAAGACCTAGTTTCACTGAAAAGATCTCATATATGCTTGAAGGTTTGGTTTCATTTCTATCAGTGGAAGAGAAGTAGTGAGAAAAATATTCATGCAGTTGCTATTACATGAGATATCCACAAACAGAACAAACATTTTTTTATTATTCAGAAGCTAGTCTGATAGACCCAAGGTTACCCTTGTCTCTTGAATAGGGGATATTAAATCATCCCAAAGGTCAAGTAAATTCAAATCACCTAATCATATCTAGTACCCAATGAGAAAGGACTCCACACAAGTGAATTTCTTATTCTCTCTGTCCCTTAGAAATCGCTCACAGACATATAGCACAATTCTTGTTCTGAAAGTCTCTGTTGCTGATTCCATTTTCTTTGCTTAACAAAGACACAGTGAGGTTTATAATCAGAGGACAGCTATTTGGGTTCTTTTAGACTTTCAAGTCAAACACAATGGTTCTATCATGCAAATGAGGAAGTGCAATTTTCTAACATCATACAGTTTTGATTTTGAGTGTTACTAAAACAGAAACAATAAAAAAAATAGAGAGTATGATTCAAAATAATGTTTACATTTTTAGGCTATATGTTTCCAAACAGCAAGATATCATAAGAGGGCTTTCATAGGAGCTGTTTGTGGAATTTCTGAAATATATATTATTTTGCTTCACAACTTTTATTAAAAATAATTCAATTTCCATTAAACTCTCAGGATATGTGTTTGCCAAGTTGTAACACCAATGAAAATTTAATTAAATAATCTTAAATGCAGGGTCTAAGGAGTCCTATAAAGAAACTAAATTCCATTTGTTCACTGGCAAGTGCCTAATTTTGGTGGATTTTACTTTTTTATCTAATTGAAAGTCAATAACCTGGAAAAAAGCATATTTACTTGAGATTGTATTAGAAATTATACACCTTGATCAATTGCATGGTTAACTATTGCACCTACACTGTCTTATGTTCAGTTTTTAATCTTTTAGTTTTCCTCAAACATTTATGAAGTATATATGTCACTGAAAATTAAAATGGAAGTTATCAATATTATCAATTACATATGAAAACACATAAATTTAAACTACCTAAAATGAATCTCATTTAGTTCTACATATATTTCTGTTTCATTTGGTT
>PVHP010030463.1:0-21626 GCA_004024765.1 Zapus hudsonius | reverse complement strand
TGAATAGAACTCCATTGTATAAATGAACCACATCTTCATGATCCATTCATCAGTTGAGGGACATCTAGGCTGGTTCCATTTCCTAGCTATTGTGAATTAAGCCACGATAGACACAGAAGAGCAAGTATCTCTCGGGCAGTGACTAGAGTCCTTAGGATACATGCCCAGGAGTGGTACAGCTGGGCCATGTGGTAAATCTATTTCCAGCTGTTTCAGGAACCTCCACGCTGCTTTACACAATGGCTGTACCACCAACAGTGTAGAAGGGTTCCTATTTTTCCACATCCTCGCCAGCATTTATTGTCACTTGTTTTCATGATGGTAGCCATTCTGTCAGGAGATGGAATCTCAGAGCAGTTTAATTTGCATTTCCCCGATGGCACTCCCAGCATTAAAAAAATAATATTTTTATTTATTTCTTTGAGACAGAAAGAGACAGAGAAAGAGGCAGAGAGAGTGAGTACATCAGGGCCTCCTGCCACTGCAAAGGAACTCCAGATGCATGTGCCAATTTGTGCGTCTGGCTTTCCATAGGTGCTGGGGAATCAGTCCTGACCATCAGGGTTTGCAAGGAAGCACCTTTAGCCACTGAGCCATCTCTCCAGCCCACTCCCAGCATTTTAAAGTAAGTACTGGGGATCAAACTCAGGTCCTCATGCTTGTGAGGCAAGCAATTTATCCATTAGATACGTCCCCAGCCCAAAGAAACTTAAATTTTTTTTTTTTTTTTGGTTTTTCAAGGTAGGGTCTCGCTCTAGCCCAGGCTGACCTGGAATTCACTATGTAGTCTCAGGATGGCCTTGAACTCATGGTGATCCTCCTACCTCTGCCTCCTGAGTGCTGGGATTAAAGGCGTGCGCCACCTGGATGCCCGGCTGCACCACCACGCCCGGCAAGAAACTTAAATTTTTAAAAATATTTTTTTGTATTATGGTTTATTGTCTATGCTTAGGGAAGTTGTCAATAAAAATCTTTTCTAGAAAGCCAGGTGTGGAAAAGCACACTTTTAATCCCATCACTCAGGAAGCAGAGGTAGGAGGATCATCATGAGTTCAAGGCCACCCTGAGACCACATAGTGAATTCCAAGTCAGCCTGGGCTAGAGCGAGACCCTACCTCGAGAAACCAAAAAATCAAGAGTTTAAAAAAGATCGTGTGTGGGGGCAGCACATGTTAGTGAAATTCAAAGGATACCTTCAGGGGCTGGAGAGGTGGCTGAGCGATTAAGGTACTTGCCTGCAAAGCCCAACGATCTGGGTTAGATTCCCCAGTGCCCACATAAAGCCAGATGCACAGTGGGCATGCATCTGGAGCTCCTTTGTAGTGGCTGGAGGCCCTGGACATACCCATTCTCTCTCTCCTTTGCTTGCAAATGAATATTTAACCAAGGGCAGCTTCAATGTGGTCTCTGCCTTCCACTTTGAGACAAGCTCTTTCGTTGTTTCCCTCAGGGTACACCAGGCTAAGCAGCCTGTGTGTTTAGGGGTTCCCCACTCTCCCCCCTGCCCATCTTCCAGTAGGAGCCCCAGGATTAGTCATGCCTCTGCATCAGCTCTGCAAGTCTTCATGCTGTGTTATCCACCCAGGCTTCTCCGCAGCCCCAAACGTAAAATCCGATGTTTGCCTAAGTCCCATGCATTCCCCCGTTGGTAAGCTCTATTGCGATTGCTCTCTTGACTCCGATGTCTGGGCCTGCCTCCCCTAATGGGGACCTTTGTCTCCTCTCCTTAGAGACCCATCCAGGGCTCTGGGTCACACCAAGTGACTCAGAGCCCTGGCCCAGAGCTGACTCCTGTGCAGACTCTTGGGATCATAGTTCCCATGGCCTGGAAGGATCTTGCCCTGGTCCCTGGGGCCAATGGGCCTCCAAGCTAGACATTGGCCCTCATGCTCCTGGGACGGTCAGGTTCATTGCTTTGTGTGTGGTGCTTCTAGCCCTCTTGGGACACACATGTCACTCCACCGCAGTTTCGAGTTTACTGTAAGGCCACCGATTCTTGGTGTCCCCATCAGCATCGCATTTGTCCCCACAGGTCGTGCACGTGAGACCTGGGCTGGCAGGCGCACATCCATGAAGGAAGGGCTTTGAAACCAGCATTCCTCACAGCAGTGCCAGGAAACCCCCAAGCTACGGGGACTCCCAGGGACCAGGGAGCTAGAGGCTATGTTTTGTTTTGTTTTGTTTTGTTTTGTTTTTCGAGGTAGGGTCTCGCTCTAGCCCAGGCTGACCTGGAATTCACTCTGTAGTCTCAGGGTGGCCTTGAACTCATGGTGATCCTCCTACCTCTGCCTCCCGAGTGCTGGGATTAAAGACGTGCGCCACCACGCCCGGCTTGAGGCTATGGTTTTTGTGGGGTCTGATCAGTAAGCCTGGGCTGTGAGGAAGGGATTTCTACCAACTTGCACTGGGTCGGTGAGGAAAGGCTGCTGGGTGGTGGGGGAGGGGAGTAGCCAAAGCTGTTCTCCAGCAGTCTGCAAGACAAGAATAAGGACCTGAGCCCACCTGACCTGATGATGAGGCCTGGGGGTGCATCCGTATTCCCGGAGAGGGGGTCCTTCCTTCCGTGGCTGTCCCCCTCAGGGGGACATCCCATCCCAGGAGCATCTGCCTTGCTTCCCCCAAAGTCCTTCGCCTCTCTCCATCAGCCACCTCTTCTAAGATGATCCCTCCTCCAGAGTGCCACCCATGACGCTCAGCAGCAGCCTCGCTCTTGCCCTGGCTGACCCCCTAATGTGCACTGGACAGCCTCTCAGTTCCTCCCCTAAGATCTCGAGACAGAGGACAAATGAGAATGGGCTTGGAAGAGCTCAACGTGTGATAAAGAAATATACTGATTTTTTTTTTTTTCCGAGGTAGGGTCTCACTCTAGCCCAGGCTGACCTGGAATTTACTATCTCAGGGTGGCCTTGAACTCACGGTGATCCTCCTACCTCTGCCTCCCGAGTGCTGGGATTAAAGGCGTGCGCCACCACGCCCGGCTGGAATATGCTGATTTTTTAAAAAATTAAAACGCGTAGCCCAGTGGCTCACATCCCTAACCCCAGCACTCGGCTGGGTCACAGGAAGATCCCAAGTTTGAATCCCACAGGAGCTGTGGGTCAAAACGCAGATCGCACCCAAAGGAGAGAGAGAAACGGGACCCGGGAAAGACTGAGCGCTCGGCACCAGCGGGGCCCGGGCCGCAGCCCGCGGGTGTCGGGGCCCCGGGAGCCTGGGTCCACGCGGTCACTCGGGACGACAGCGGGCAGCGGGCCCCGCAGTCCCGTGGCGGCCGAGGAGACCTGCCGGGAATGCGAGACTTTCCGTAAAGATCAGGGTCTCCCGGGGCTCCCGATGCCGAGAGGACGGTCCGCGGCGGGACCCGGCACGCACACCTCCACTAGCCGCCGCGGCGCCTTTAAGACGCCGCCCGCCCCGCCGCGCTCGCCCCGCCTCCCGCTCGCCCCGCCTCCCGCTCGCCCCGCCCCCCGCCCCGCCCGCCCCTGCACCGCCCACGTGACCCGGGTCTTGTGACAGGCGGGAGGGCGGGGAGCCCGCGCCCCGCCCCGCCCCGCCCCGCCCCGCCCGGCCGCCGTTCCCGCCGCGTCCCTGCCGAGCGGGCCGAGGAAGCGCGAGCCGGGCCGGAGCGGGTGCGGTGCGGTGCGGCGCGGCGCGGCGCGGGGCCGCCATGGACCACAAGCCGCTGCTGCAGGAGCGGCCCCCCGCCTACGCCCTGGAGGCCGGCCAGGGCGACTACGCGTGCGGCCCGCACGGCTACGGCGCCATCCCCGCCGCGCCCCCGCCGCCGCCCTACCCCTACCTCGTCGCAGGTGGGCGCGCGGGGCTCGGGCGCTGCGGGGCTCCCGGCCGCGCGCCCGCGGGGCCCCCCGCCCGCCCGCCCCGCCCGGCCTGCGGGAGGCTGCCCGGCGCGCCCTTCCTGCTCGGGCCTGCCGGGCCGCCCTGAACTTTGGCTCGGCGGGCGCCGGGCTCCGGGAGCCCCCCGCGGGCGCCCCGTGCGGCGGCCGGGGGAGGGAGGGAGGGAGGGAGGGAAGGGGAGCGGGGGGGGGGCGCCGGAGCCGCGCCGAGCTCCCCCCGCTGATGCGCTCTCGCCCGCAGGGATCCCCACCAGCCACCCCAGGGTCTACAACATCCACAGTCGAGGGGTCACCCGGTATCCCGCCAACTCCATCGTGGTGGTCGGAGGCTGCCCGGTGTGCAGGTGAGTCTCCGGCCGGCCTCGGGGCTGGCACGTGCGGAGCTTGCAGAGCGTGGGGGGATGGGCGTGGGTCCCGGGAGAGCGCCGCACGCCCGAGGCCCGGGACGAGCCTGCGGGGCTGCAGCGGAGCCAGTAGGCTCATCCGCTCTTGGCAGAGGGGCTCCCATTCCTGGGGAGGGGGTGCATTTCGGGCATGGAACCTGGGGTGCGTGGAATGCAGAAATGTTCACAGTGGGTCTGGACCGGTGGTCTGGGACCCTCGGTGGATCGAGGTTTTGTTTTGCCTTCGATTTCCGCTAGCGTGCTGGGTGCCGGCGAGGCGAGTCTTCCGAAGGAGGTGCTGGGATTTGAGCCCTTGGGCCGGGGAGCAACAGCTGGGAGGGTGGGGAGGGCCGAGCCGGACTTCACTCCTGGCCACTGGCTGGCCCAGGAGGAAACCCCGTGGTTCTTTGTTCCTGGCAGGAGCGAGCAGGGCTTTTTTCTTTTCTTTTTTTCCCTATCCTCAAACCGGAGCTGCCAGAAACTCTGAGTACTTTACGTTAGGGCCAGGGGCTCGTTTGGTGCAGGCTTTGAGGATTCAGGTTTCCAAGTCAGACTGAGTCCCTCCCCCCCCCCCCCTTCATGGACAGGGTTTCAGCCCGTGTCTGGGAGGAGGAAGTTCAAGGCACTGAGGTGGAATTTAGGAACCCTGGTTTGGACTTAGACTTCATTTCAAAAGAGTATCTGTGAGGCCCAGACTGAAGCCACGGGGAAGTTAATGGTTTCAGAGTGCAGGAGCTGACCTCAGGGAAGACACTGGAACCTCAGAGCTTGGTAGAGGGGGCAGTGCCTTGGCGAGAGAACCGCTTACCAGCCCAAGCTGGGGTGCTTTACTGACATTGCTGGGCGGGGGTCGCTGCCTGGCTGAAGGGCACTGTAGACTGACCCGGGTGAAGTCGGCTGGGGTTTGAGGCCCCTCGGACTTGGCTTGGGGTCAGATAACACCCCGAGCTCCAGTGAACCTCTGGGAGCGGTGGCAAGTTACGGGAAGGAGATGGGAGGCTTTCAGGCTGGTCCTGGGGTTCAGAGTCCCCGTGGGTGCAGGGTCCTTTGTTCCCTCTCATCCCACCGGAGGACGGGGCAGAGCAGGCCAAGTGGTCTCTAAAGTTCTGAAGTTTAGGGGGGGGTAAGGTGGAGGAAGGTGCTGGGGTCTGCTCTCAGGACAGTTGAGGGTTCAGATCCTGGCCTTGCCAGGTTCTGTTGGTTCTTTTTCTGTCATGGATGGTGGTGTCCTATGAGAGGACCTCTGAGCTTGGACCAGTGCAGGGCAGTGTGGCTGCTGGAGGCAGGATTTTCCCGGGTGATGAAATCCCCAGGGAATTCTGCTGGGTTTGCTGTCAGGTGGGAGCTCCTCCTGAGGCGTGGCTTCCCTTTCCAGGCAGGTTGTATCATGCAGCGGGCTTGTGGCTCCCCAGTCACACATAATCTGGACAAGGTCAGACAGGGCCTTCGGCCCTCTGGGGAAGGGCTTCTTCCACTGTGCCCCTGGGCAGGAGTCTGGGTCCCCTGAGGACAAGCTGTCTGGGCTCAGGGGAGGAGCAGGGGCAGGTCAGACAGCCAGGGTCCTTTCTGCTTCTTGGGCCCTTGCACACTTGAGATCCCTCTGCTGCTTGCCCCAGGCTCCAAGGCCGAGCCTCACTGGCACAGCCCTCCTGGAGGGGAGGTTTGCGGGGAGGTGTGCCTGCTCCCCTGAAAAGAATCAAGTCGGCCCATCTGTCTCGATGGGGCTGGGAGATGGGACACTTCTCATGTGACCACACTTCCTCCCTTTCTGTTAGCTGCCAGGCTCTGTCCCTTCCCTCCCTGGTGGCTTGGCAGGAATTTACCCAAGTCACACGCCTGTGATTCCCTCTGAGTGAGACTTGGCACAAGAAGCCCGTGTCCCTTGTCACTTTGCCATTCTGTCTGAGCCCTAGTGAAGCAGCCTGACTCCATCTTCCGCTTTTAGAAGCATTTCTTGAACTCCCCTGTGGATGAGTCCCCTCCCTCTTCCCTGTTCCCCTGCCCCACCCACAGCCAGGTGCTGGGCCTCTGAGGCTGAAGCTGATCAGGGTGTCTGGGTGCACAGGTCGGAGTGAGGGCAAGTCACTCGTCCCAAGGCAAGCTGGGCCTGTGCCGGCCTGGCTTCTAATGGTGGTGGATGGAGGAACACTGCTCCTACTACCTGTGGCTGGGGAAACACGTGGAGTAGCTGTGCCTGGGCTGGCAAGATGGACTCTTCCTGGCTTGGGGGGACTGGTACCCTGGGCTGGGGGCTGGACCCAGCGTGCAGACTGCAGGAGGTCTGAGCTATCTCCCAGTCTCCGCCACCCAGCCACGAGGTTGAGTCTCTGGGGAGCCAGCCCATAGGCACCTGCCTTGGCCGGGCCCACTTCCTCCACTGTGGAGGCCTGAGGCAGGACCTGCTGTTAAGACCTGTTCCCAGGTGTGGCAGGTGGTTTTTGTAAGGCCCTAGTGAACTGCCCCTGCCCCATGAGGACAATTAGGAGTGCAGACCCCAGGACAGCCGGAAGCTGGGTGGGGGCTATCTTGCCCTCCTGTGAGCCTCAGCAGGTAGAGGAAACCCTCCGCTCCCTTTTCCTTCCAGTGCCATGGGGTCCTGGGCGGAGCCTCCCTGTCTGGGGGTGTCTCCTCCAGAAGGCCAGAGCTGTAATTGGGAGCCCAGCCACACCATTTGCAGCTGGGTTCTTGGGTCTCCTGTAAGGTTTGGTGCTACAAAGAACACAGGAGGGGTCAGGAGAATCCTGGCCTCTGAGCTTGGTACCTCTGGGACTGCTTGCCTGCCATGCAGAGTCCCCTCCCTCCTGCCTCTTTGGCTCACCGTCCTAGGGGCCCCTCCCAGGGCCCAGCACTTGCAGATGTCTGGATCAGGTGGCTACTTGCTCCGGAGGTTTGAGTCAGGGGTTCAAGAAACAAAGTGTTTCAGAATTACTCAGTTCCTAATTCTCCAATCTAACCTCTCAGCCTTATCCACATGACCTGTGAAGGAGGGGGGGGGGCATTCCCAGCTGCCAGGAGGCCAGGTTCGAATTCTGAGCCAGGTGAAAGGCTCGGAGAGGTTGGAGAGAAGGCGGAGGTGAGGCTGTGGGCGGTGGCTGGAGGGTAGCCTCTATTCCCCAGGGCAGATTTCCTGACTCTAGATTGGCCCAGAGACCACATTATGTTCCTCAAGTCAGATGTTGGCTTTTCAAAAGCAAACTTATGCCCACATGTCTTTTAAGGCCTGGGGGAGAACTCTAGTTAAGACGTTAATATCTCTGCAGCAAGACATGCACGTCAAGTAGGATAAATTAAGACTAAGCCCCACGTGAGGTCAGGTCACCCGGCCGCCAGGTCAGTCTTGCTACACATTTAGGAAAGGTTATACTTTCAGAGCTTTGGGCATATGGAATTGTGGGTAAGTGTGTGTTCTCATGGCCAGGGCCAGGTTTCCTTTCCATACCTCTGGCCAGCTCAAGTCTGGTCAGAACACGGGACCAGGTGCTCTCATGGGTCAGGAGGATATGTGGGTCTTAGGTCAGAGATTCATTTGCTGCAGATGCCCAGGCCTCCGGGTGACTGGTCCCCACATGGTGGATTAAGGGAGCGTCTTCGAGCCGGGCGTGGTGGTGCACGCCTTTAATCCCAGCACTCAGGAGGCAGAGGTAGGAGGATTGCTGTGAGTTTGAGGCCACCCTGAGACTACATAGTGAATTCCAGGTAAGCCTGGATTAGAGCGAGACCCTACCTCGAAAAACCAAAAAGAAAAAAAGGAGCATCCTCGTTCCTCCCAGAGGCGGTGACCTGAGTCCTCTGGGTGGGGTGGAGGGAAGCTAGCCGCCTGGGAGGCACGAGGCCCTGCAGCATCAGGCCTGGCACTCATGAACATAGGGTCAGCAGGCGATGAATGGCACCGCTTCACACTCGAGTTCTGGCAGGAGAAGGTGGGCAGCAGGACCAGCCCCCGGGGAGGGTTGTCCTCGTGTCTGGGCCAAGGGGTGCCAAGTTGGCCATGGCTCTCCCTTGCTCTTAAGCTTTTAAGCACAGCTCCAGAGCCTAGAAAATGAGGCCTTGGACGAAGAGTGACCGTCAGCCTTCCTGGGTTTCTTCAGCCTGCAGCTGAGGCGAGGCCTTGGGGTCTGGAGTAGGAAGGAGGTGGGTGGGGCCCTCGAGGATGCAGTGACCTGTAGCTGGGGAACCCATGTGGATGAGATGCAGGGTGACACCCAGAACCTGTCCCAGTGCTCCAGTAGCACCCCCCCCCCAGGGTGCTGAGGCCTGGTGACCCGTACCTCTCACAGCCTCTGGCTCTGCCCCTCACTCTGCCTCTCCGGTCCTCAGGGGATCCTCTCTTTGTTTGGACTTCGATGGCCCTGGCCTCTTAGAGCCAAGCTCCCAGGGACCCTATCAGAGGGCAGGCTTCTCCTTTGGAAGGTTTCTCAGCTGCTCCCTGAGGCCCTCTGCTCTTTCATGGGACACTTTCCTCCAGTGTTTCTTGGAATTTCGGCACTGAGCAGCTGTGCAGGTGCCAAGAAGGAACGGGAGGGTGGCGCTCAGGACTTCCAATGGCCAGGGCCTCCTGCCAGGCATTCTGGGAGTTCTGGGCCAGGACCCTGTCCTACCCGTCCGGGTCTGGGGACAGCTTCTGACTGAGGGCAGCAGAGTGGCCTCAGGTAGCTTTACAGCTGGCGTCCTACTTCGTGTGGGCTGGCTGGGGTGTGTGGATAGGCCAAGGAGGAGGGCTTTCCTGTGCCCTGGCCTAGCCCACCCGCAGCAGTGGTGCCAGCCCGCAGGTGTTTGAGGGAGCCTTTGACCCATCGGGACGTTTCCCAAACGGGTCTGGCCAGAGCCGCCTCTTTTCTTTCCCACTGGACTTGTCCAGGGACGGGTGCTGCCCCGGGCTTACTGCCCATCGTGTCCAGGATGGGAGGGAGGGAGGGAAGGAGGCGGCTTCTGTGGTGCTGACTTGCTCTTTAAGCAGTGAAACCACACTGAGACTATCCAGGTCTGTCTGTTCAGGCAGGTCTCATTTCCAGGCAGGGCTGTGGCTGTTGCTGGGACCCTGAAGCCCCGGTTTTGGCTCTCCCCTTTACGCCTGTTTGATCTTGTGTGATCTTGCTCTCTCCACAGGATGGGAATGGGGTTCTTGGGCAAGGGTGTGAAATCCCCATCCCTATGGCATTGCAAAGGAGAACTGGCACACACCTGCCCTAGTGAGCACAGGTGGGGATAGTGGGGGATCTCGCCCTACCCGCCGGGCTCTTTGACCCTTCAGGACCAGCTCTCGTTCCGCTTCCAACAGTCCTGCCTCATTCTGTTGTCTTTGCCTAGACATGATGCTTTCTCTGTTCTAGTCTCTACTGTTTGGGGCCTGGCCTGCTGCGGCACTGGAATGGGGGAGGGGCTTGGACTTGGGCACAAGTTCCTTGGTCTGTCTGGTGAGTGAAGCTTATGTGAGTCTAAGTAATTCCAGTTCTTTGTCTAGAACTTGCTATAAATAGTCCAAGATATTGAGGACACAGTTGTAGCTTCCTACATTTGGGGCTTTTGAAAAGACCCTGAGTCAGCTGTGTTGGTACAGGCTTGAAATCTCAGTGTTCAGGAAGCTGAGGCAGGAGGATTGAGAGTTCTGGGATATAGGGAGGAGGAAGGCCCGTTGCTGAAGTGATGATGGTGGTCACCGAGTCAGTCTGGGCCCCCCATGCCCCAGTGCTCCCCATTACGCACGGTGCTGGTGGACTTGACACTTACAGGTACATTTTTCAATGGCCTTCTAGACACTGGGTGAACATGGCTCATTTGAGTCTAACTCTAGACCACACTCTTAAAAAAAACTCTCCTTTATCATTAGGGGAGTGGAAGTGGGGAAAGAGATTTCCTGTAGCGGATGGGTAAAGAAATCTTAAGTTTGTTTTCTTTGGAGGTAGGGTCTCACTATAGCCAGGCTGATCTGGAACTCACCCCGGAGCCTCAGGCTGGCCTCAAACTCAAGGTGATCTGCCTCAGTCTCTTGAGTGTTGGAACTACAGGTGTGTGTCACCATGCCTGGCCTAAGAGTGCTTAAAAAAACAAAAACAGAAACAAAACTTGTTCATGAGCTGAGATGATGGCTGGCTTCCTTGCAAAGCCTGCCGGCCTGGGTTCGATTCCCAAGCCCTCCATGTTAGCCAGAGGCAAACAGTGCAAAGTATCTGTTGTTTATTTGCAGTGGCAAGAGGTTCTGGCACCCCCTCCCCCCCAAATACCTTTTAAAAATTAGTGTGTATGTATGAGCACCACTTTACATCTGGCTTGATGTGGGTGCTGGGGAACTGAACCCTGCTTTACAGGATAAACCAGCACCTTTCCCCACTGAGCCATCTCCCCTACATGGAAGCCTAAACCTTCCCAGCATGAAGAACACCTGTAGGCTAGGATATCTGTCTGTTGCTCATGGGTAGAGCGCTAGCCTGGTGGGCACAGGCCCTCGGTTCCATTCCCGGAACCACAGAACATGCCCTAGAATAGGTTTAGTTTGGGGGCCTGTCCTGTTTTCTAAGGTGCAGGAACTTGTGTGAGAGACAGTGGAATAACTGTTCTTTTCCAGCCGTGAGCGGTCACCAAGGGTGCAGGGGGAGGCAGCCTGTTGTAGGCATGTCTTCCCTGTTGGTCACCTGTGTAAACTGTACAGGTGGTGCTGGCAGGGGGCCTGGACCTGGCTGCTCACTCACTCTCTCTCTCTCCCCCCACAGGGTTGGGGTCCTGGAGTACTGCTTCACCTTCCTGGGTGTCTTCTTGGCCATCGTCCTGTTTCCCTTTGGGTTCATCTGCTGCTTTGCCTTGAGGAAGCGAAGATGCCCCAACTGTGGCGCCACCTTCAGTTGAAGGGACGGCACAGCTGGCTCTCCCACGAGCTCTTTTCTGTGTAAATGTGTGTACAATAGTTCTATTTGATCAAGCTTCAGGACTGTTTTGTAAAGTGAGGCGGGACAGACTGGGCATGTGCGGGTGGACAGCAGAGGCGGGCAGCACTCGACCCTGCCCCCCAGGTTAACGACAGCTCCAAGCACTGCTTCTGTTTTTTGCAGTCTTCATTTGAGAACTTCATTTGGGAAATACTGTTTGGAATAAATCAGTCACACGTGGTGTGGGTCCTGCTTGCCCAGTGTCTCTGCGCCCATCTGACATGCCGTTTCACACATGCAGAGGCCAAGCACGGCCGCCTGTCCTCAGGGGTCACTGATGCCCAAGAACACGGGTTTCAAACTCTCCTTTATTAGACAGTAACCTCGGACACCTGCGGAGCACATCCTTTGGGCTGCCTGAGGGGTCCCCCTCCTGGGAGCACATGCTGCAGGCTCCTCTGGGGCCCGTTCCTGTGGGTGGGGCTCCCACAGCCCAGTCTACCCGCATCGCTCCACTTGCTTGCTGCTTCCTGTGTTAATCCTACATAAACTTCGGGGGAGGGGGTAATGAGGATGCTAGGCTTGGCCTCCCAGCTGGAACAAGCCTGGTCTCTCGTGTATGCTGACGATGACCAATTTCCAGTTTACAGAAAAATGATTTATGTGTGGCGAGCTCCAAGAAGCTGTGATAAAACTACAACAGTGAGTGGCCTGGTGCAATTTTATTCAGGACTTGACATTCTAAAAGAGGTCCAAGTCTTGGGCAGCCAGGGGCAAACTCCAGCCCCTGCCTCAGGGCTACGTGCAGAGCCCTAAGCAGATATGGTCCCAGGAGGTCCTAGTCTCAGTGTGGGACGGTGCTAGCCTGAGAGAAGCCCTGCCTTCGCTGCTCCAGCCCCCTGGCTTCTGAAGGGCCATGACCTGCAGTCAGTGCCTGCTGATTCAAGCAAGCACCTTTAACCACTGAGCCCTCTTCGAGCCCCAGGACTCCCAGGGCTTCTCAGTGTGATAGCTGGTCACCTCGTTAGGGAGCACACCATCCACAGGGCCTCCAGGATGCAGGCCATTGTGGGGTGGGCTGAAGTGAATCCAGCTGGTAGCTTGTAACACTGAAAGCTCCTGGACATAATTCAGCAGGTGCCAAGTGTGGCGACGGACGAGCCCTCTGAAGCTGTGTCTACCAGGCAGGAGAAATCCAGGTGTTTTGTTTAATCAAAGGTTTAAAATCTAAGTTCTGTTGAATATAATTTCATGGTTTACACTGCCTGCTTTGTGAGCTGCCTGCTAAGATGCAGACGGACAACGGCTTCTCTACAGGGCTCTTCCCGCGCTGCCTGGGAAGGTAAAGCTGCTCTCGTTGGCATTTAGCTGCAGAAAGCCAGGCACAAAGGCACACTGGCTATTATTTAAGGATTACAAAATATTAAAAGAGTAAGGATTGGAACCAAATTACTGTTTTGAGTAGAAAAGAACATTTTTAAATGATTGAGCTGTTCACTAAGCTGTCATTCGTTTATCTTAAGGACAGAAGAAATGTGTAAACCCAACTATGTTGAGAACAATGCATTGATTTTCAAGTAGGATTCATTGGAGACCAGGCATCCTCTGGTGAAGCTTTGGCAGTCCCAGCGTTTGTGCAATAGTGTGTCATTTGCAGGTGAGAACTAGCATCAGAAGAACCGAGACGCCGGAGTCCTCATCGGATGATTGGTGCTGACCGGTCATTTGTCACTGTTGGTCGGAGTTTCACAGTAGCAAAGGGGTTTTCTCCACTGCGGGGAGAAAGGAAATAAACACATAGAATAACTGCTTCAGGACAGGAACTTTTATTTTCAAGCTGATAGCCGCTCCACTGCATAGAACGCAAGGAGGGCCAGCAAATCTCTGTTTCGCTATATCGGAGCAATTCACACACCTCCCTCCCTCCGGTGGAAGGGCTACATGGGAGAGCCACCTGATACACTGGATCCAGATGGCTATCCCTCCACGCCCCACTCCCGGGACTGAAGAGCAGGCACTGGTGGTCTTCTGCCACGAAGGCCCTCCCTGGGTAAGGTCAGGTCACACCTACCTGAGGAAAGGCGGCTTTGCAGTCCCATTCGCATCACTCTGTGGGAGGAGAAAGGACATTTTTATTAAGACCTATAGGCAAAGGTACCAAGTATAAGCTCCGTTTCAAGCCACGTGTGTTTCAGACCTCTTAGGTAGCTCTCTAAGTGAACTCCAGAGTTAAGGCAGAGACAAAATGTTCCAGGACTGAGAGGTCTTCGTATATGTCAGAATGTGGAGCAAAAGGCCACTTCAGCTGGGGCTCTGGCTCTTCCGCTGCTCAGCCCTGTGACAGCAGTGCCCATGTAGGTGGCATGAACACAACCTGGGTCTCCGTGGATTAACCGGGGAGGACCACAGCGCAGGGCAGCAGATGGGCTCCTGTGCACCGGAAGCGGGAATAAAACCTTGCTGGTTTGAGAGGTCCATGCACTACTAGAGCCGGCCATCTAAGGGCTAAAGCACTTGCCCTCAGCCCTGCAGGTGCCTGGTGGCACTCTGCTGGGGCTCCCTCTCAGGGGTCCCCAGGGAGCGCCTCTGCAGCAGCAACCTCCAGGTGGGCCAGGTATGTGTGCAATTTCTTCCCTGCATTCTAAAAAGTTTGCGATCCAAAAATCTCTTCTGCTGGTTCCCTAAGAAATCACTGAGCACCTAGAGTGACCTCAGCACCACCAGCAGAGGGCAGTACCACGTCATCCAATGCACAGGCTGGCGCTCTAAGAGCACATGCAGACTGAACGGAGATTACAGGCTGGCACAGCCGAAGGTGGGCTGGGGGCACTGGGGCTGGGACTTCACACTTAGCTCCACGAGAAGCCCCACGTAGGGTGCCCAATGCAGTGCCTACTTTTCATCACAAGCACAAAGCAACGGCCTGCTAGAGCTTGAAATGGCACAAATGCAGGCCTCTCAGAAGGTCTCAACATAAGTCGTTTCTGGTGGACCTAATATGTGATTAAGAGCCGATATAACCAGCAGGAGGCCTGTCAGTTGCCTGTCAAGCTTGACGGGACTGCCTGGAGCAGCCAGCAGGCCCTGGCCCCAGAGCTGGGAGGTCGGCAGAAGGTCAGCCTCAGAGCCCCAGGCCACTTCCTACCACAGCCAGTCTAGCTGTGGCCTCCCATCGGAAACCTTTCTTCTGCCCTCCCTGGAGTCCAAACACCAGCCTGTCCCTGTGCATCCCCGAACCAGAAACTCAAAAGTCCACCTCGAAGTACCCAATGCCAACCATCCTAAAACACGTTCAGTGTATCTTAAGGACCCAGGATGCCCGTGTGCAGCCCACCAAGTTATAGAACACACAGGACTCTTCAAAGTGCAAGAAGCAACCCCTGCTGTGAGGAGGAAGACTTCAAGCACGGGGTCACTGAGCACCCTGTGTCCCAGCAGGAGCAAGGCATGCATGTGGAGGTCAGTCGTTTGAAGCAGGGTTTCTTTCTTTCTTTTTTTTTTTTTTAAATATATTTTATTTATTCATTTTCAAGCAGAGAGATACAGAGAAAGAGAGAGAGAAAGTGAGAGAGAGAGAGAGAGAGAGAGAGAGAGAGAGAGCTAGCACCAGGGCCACCACCTTGTGGGTTTGGCATATGTGGGTACTGGGGAAATGAACCCGAAACCTTGGGCACTGGAGGCAAGTGCCTTAACCGCTGAGCCATCTCTCCAGCCCCAGAAGCAGGGTTTCTTGCTCCCTGCTGTGTAGGCCTGCAAGCTCCTGGATTCTCCTGTCCGGCTCATTTGTCTGGGTTCTGGCTTGCACAGCAAGGGCTTTTACCCAGCCTTCACTGGCTGGTATTTCCAATTATCTTTTGGATCAGAGAGGCAATCTGGCATCTTATCAGGACCTCAGTAAACAGCCAGGAGGTGGCAGTGGAATGTGTGTTATCAGAGTCCCCTCCCAGTGTATAGATGCTGAAGACTTTACAGCCTGATTCCTCAATCTGCTTAAGACCTAGGAAGTGGCTGCTGTTCTGTGTCCCTCTTTTCTCCCTTTCCCAAGACTTGCAAAACCCGCTGTGGTGCTGTTCGAGCCAGGTGGGCCACAGTGGGGTCCAGTGCAGTTGAGTGGCCCGTGGCAAGAGAAGACACTAGGGTCCCACCGTATGTGCAGTATGAGCAGGTGGTGGGCTGTGAGGTTAAAATACTAGATGATGTGCCTGGCATGGTGGCTCACACCCTTAAAATCCCAGCACTCAGGAGACAGAGGTAGGAGGATTGCTACGAGTTGTGCCAGGTCAGCCTGAGCTCGAGCGAGACCCTGCCTGTCCCCTGGAGAGGGGGACACCTGCATGACTCAGCACACTAGTCTAAATCTGTATCACAGGAATATAATTAACTGTTGACAGTGTCCCAGAGTAAAAGTATTATTAAAATCTACCCCTTCTTTTTAAATGTTATGGGATCAAACTTAGGGCCTCACATATGCTAGTCAAGGATACTACCACTGAACTACATCCCCAGGCCCCTGGGTGGCTTATTTTTTCATATTTATTTATTTTAGAGAGAGAAAGGGAGAGGGAGAAGTGAGGGCATTCTACCATTGCAAGCAAACTTCAGGCCCATGTGCCACTTTGTGCATCTGACTTCATGTGGGTACTGGGGAATTGAATCCAGGCCATCAGGCTTTGCAAGCAAGTACCTTTAACTGCTGAGCCATCTCCCCAGCCCGTGGTTTTTTTTTTTTTTTTATAATATTTTATTTGAATAAATATTTCCAAGCAGAGAGAGAGAGAGAGAGAGAGAGAGAGAGAGAGAGAGAGAGGAGAGAGAGAGAACACGCAAGCGAGCGAAAGCGTACCATGTGGGTACTGGGGAATTGAACCCAGGGCCTTGGGCACTGGAAGCAAGTGCCTTAACTGCTGAGCCATCTCTCCAGCCCCCGTGGGTTATTTTTATAAGCAGAAAAAGTGCTGTTGTTATCAATTTTGGTGCTGGGGATGGAATCCAGAGGCTTGTGCATGCTGAGCTATAGCCCAAGCTTTAAAGTGTATTTTAGATAACAGTGTAATGATTATATATTTTAGGTTTTACAAAGGGACCTTGACCAAACTTGGCCTTTGCTCTTTGCTGTGGCTGTCACATGGGCTTCAAAGGGAAACTCCTGCTGGCACAGGTTTAATGCACCTAGCAGACAGTGACATCTGAGGTAACTCATACCTACATCCCAGCACTCGGAAGGCCAAGACCGAAGGACTGCTACAAGTTCTAGCCTGGACTACAGAGTGAGACCTCATCTCCAAAAACAGTAAATAAATAATGAATTACACGTGTCTACATAGCCATACTTCATGTGGGGCAGCTTATTATCAATGGGATTATTTCAAAACAGTTTTGGATAAAAAAATCAGCAAGTAATATTTCTATATTTTAATATAGTAGTCAAAAATGTAATGGAAAATAACTTCTATGGTTTTTTGTGTTTTCAAGGTAGGGTCTCTCTCAGCCCAGGCTGACCTGGAACTCACTCTGTAGTCCCAGGCCGGCCTCAAACTCATTTTGATCCTCCTGCCTCTGCCTCCCAAGCACTGGGACTAAAGGTGTGCATCACCATGACCAGCAACTTTCATTATTTATTTATTTTCTTTTTTCTCTGTTTTGTCGTTTTAAAATTTTGTCTTTTTTTTCCTTCAATCATCTTTTCGGTTTATTTTTATTTTTTTTTGAGAGAGAGAGAGAGAGAGAGAGAGAGAGAGAGAGAGAGAGAGAGAGAATGCACCAGAGCCACCACCCTATGGGTCTGACTTATGTGGGTCCTGGGGAATTGAACCCAAGGCCTTAGGCACTGGAGGCAAGTGCCTTAACCGCTGAGCCATCTCTCCAGCCCCTTTTCGGTTTATTTTAAAAAATAATTTGCAAGCAGAGAGAGGGAGGGAGAGACAGACAGAATAGAATGGGCACACCAGGACCTCCAGTCACTGCACAGGTCACGGCATTGGCTCAGCCTGTCCTGTCTGCAGGGAGACCACACTCACTGCCTCCAGGAAGGGGAGTATGGAAACACTGTTGCAATAGAGTCAGTCGCTACAATACTCGGCTGCTCAGATTCAGATGAGATGTGCGGTCATGTACTGCTTGACGATGGGATGACATTCTGAGACGTGTGCCATTTGCAGTCCAGCCTGGATCACGCTGGCGGACAGTCATTGCCCTGGGACAGTCCTAAGTGCTTTATGTCCACAAAGTGAGTTCGTCACATCCACCCAGGCTATTCCTCTACCATTATCACCTTACCTTGTTTTCATTCTCAGCATGGCTTTTATCCTTGCTATTTGGGCATTTTTATAATCTGCTTCCTACGTCTAAGACATCGAGCCCACTCGCCTGGTGCTCTGTGGCTGGGAGACCTATAGTTATCAAGGGTGAGGAAGTAACTGGGAGCCCACACCTGAGCCTCCCTGGGAGTGGTTTAGGACTAAAGACAATTTACACAGCACAGTGGCTGGCAGAAAGCAAACACCTGAAGAGAATCAAGTTCCCACTTTTCAGCTTAACCCCCCCCCCTCTGAAAACAACAGGAAATGGAAGAAACTACAGAGGAAGGAGAGTAAATAAAAGGCCACAGTGGAGACAAAGGCAAGGAGAGAGGAAAGTCTCAATAAGATCTGGCCAATACCACATGTCCACTCTCCTCAGCAAGTAGAAAGGCAAGAAGGCTTGGAGGAGAGGGGAGGGCTGTGAGGATGGAGGCATCCAGAGAGGAGGAGGAGGAGGAGGAAGACAGGAACAGAGCGGGCTTCCAGCTGGCCTGCAGTCAGCACTCACGGGAGACGTCGTCTCCGGCTTGGACACTGGTGCTCTGAAGGTGGACGTGGTCTTGGCAGCGGCTCCCATGGAGAGACACTCCAGGTAGTCAGGAGGGGGGATGACTACCGCACTCTTCTCGGTCAGGTCCACCGTGCTGACGCTTCTCACTGGTGCAGGGCTTGAAGCCAAAAGTTACGTAACAAAGTCAGATACGATCCTGACACCTGGACCCTCTAAGCCCCACACATCTCAGGTCAAGGACCACGGTAACATTGGGTTACTAGTCAAAAGTGTGGAAGATGCCATCAGGACACTGTGCATGTATATACGTGTTAATATACATCTGCACATCTGAATTGCTAAACATAAAGCACTTAGGACTGTCCCAGAGCAATGACTATTTACTGTCATAATCCAGACCGGACTGCAGGACTGTGAGGTGGAGGCACAGGAGTAGATGAAATGGCACAGACAAGTGAGAAGGACTGAGGCGGGACCCCAAGGAACTCCAGTGCCTATGTGTGAGCAGACGATCCACAGAAGACACCAGAACAGGGACAACTACGAACAAGCACAGTGCAGGAACCCAAGGCAAGAGCACATTTCAGAAAAGTGTTCATGGCCTGCTCCTGAAATGAGCCCGAGAGCGTGTGCTGTGGCTGGTGGGATGAGGAGCGGTTGGCATAGCAGACAGGAGGGAAGCTTGTGGACCACAGGAGCCCCTGTGGAGCAGCCTCTGGTTCCTAGTCCACAAGGGCCGAGGGTGCAAGCCAGAGTGGCCACGTGTCTAGGCTGTAATTGTGATGGTTGCTGGGAGAGCCGAGCCACATTCCTTACCTTGGTGTGGGCACAGTCATGGCTTCCTTTGCATTTTCTTCTAGCAACTTTGTATATGATGACGGGAACCAACCCCTCCTAATGGTGAAGAGGGAGAAACAGGACTGGTTTGTGGTACCTGAGGCAGGGACATGAAGGGGTATCCTACATACCTACATAGTTGAGGATGACCTGAACCCCTGATCCTTCCACCTCCACCTCCAGAGTGTTTGGATTACAGGTGTGTGCCACCATGCCCAGTTCACACTAAGGGGCATCCTGATTGATAGCTTGGGCAGGCTGGCCCACTCATGAGTGGGTGGAGTCAAGAGGAGGCATTTACAAATCAGTAGGCACTACTCCATTTATGCAAAATGCTCATGTTAGATTATGTTCTATTTTTACACTGTTTTCATTTTACACCTGAATAATCTAGACAGCAAACTATGGATCACAGTGGTAAGCTATGATTTATACCTGAGAAACCCAAAACCACTTTTTGAAAATGTGTGGCAGAGTGTGGTGGCGCACGCCTTTAATCCCAGCACTCGGGAGGCAGAGGTAGGAGGATCGCTGTGAGTTTGAGGCCACCCTGAGACTCCATAGTGAATTCCAGGTCAGCCTGGACTAGAGCGAGACCCTACCTAGAAAATCGAAACAAAACAAAACAAAACACCGAGTATGTGTGCATGTTTATAAGGATGAAGGTACACCCATGAGTGCATGCATGTGGAAGCCAGAGGCTAACCTTGGGTATTGTTCTCTCAGAGTTAGCACACTTTTTTTTTTTTTTTTTTTTTAAAGACAGGGACTCTCATTGGCCTGGAGCTCACCCATTAGGCTTGACTGACTGGCCCAGCAAGCCCCAGGGATCCACCTGTCTCTGCCCCTCCAGAGCTGGGCTTATAGGAGTGTGGGTAAAAGGATTAAATTCAGGTCTTCAAGCTTACATGGCAAGCACTTTACTGATTTACTTATCTCCCCAGTCCTGAAAGTCACATTAAAAAAAGACAAAATAGGCTGGAGAGATGGCTCATGGGTTAAGGCACTGCTTGCAGAACCTTAGGACCCGAGCCCTATTTCCTACTAACCGAGTAAAGACAGATTCATAAAGTGGTCCCATGCAACTGGAGGCCATCAGCTGCAGTTGAAGGCCCTGGCATGCCCATTCTCTCTGTCTCTTTCTGCTTGCAAATAAATTAGACTACATATGAAGTGCCTTCAGATGATCTAATAACCTACCAGTGAAGCAGACCCACCCATACATGCATACATGCACACGTGCACGCGTGCGCGCGCACACACACACACACACACACACACACACAGAGTCTAGGATGCAGTAGCACAAGTGTGCTCATGTTCACACGGACACTGTGGGCTTCCAGGGAACCTGAGCACTGGCTTACGCTTTGGTGGTGTCATGCTCCCCGTAGAGCCAGCCATCCTTCTCCTCGGGGATGAGCAGCGTGATGATGTCACCCTGTGCAAAGCTGAGTAAGGTCTTGTTGGTGCCAGCAGTATGAGGGAAGATGGTCTTCACTTTCTGCTTTTTCATCAAGTTCAGTCCAGTTGCAACAGAAACCGATCTCTGTAAACTAGGATCTTCTGACGTGTCTGTCAAGGCAAGCATGACAATGGTGAACCACCATCCGCCAGGGAAGATGGCTCAGTGGTCAGGACTTGCTCACAAAGCCTGCTGGCCCTGGTTTGTGTCTTGGAACTGTCTAGTGATGTCTGGCTACTGAGCCCTGAGGATCTGCAGGTTTCCACCTCCCCAGTGCTGGTAACGTAAGTATGCATCACCATACATGGCTTGTGTGTGTGCACGTGCACATGCGTGTGCGTATGAGGAGGCCAGAGGCTAATGTCTGGTGTCTTCCTCAATTGCTCTCTACCTTACTTATGGAGACAGGGTGTCTCACAGAACCTGAAGTCCACTGATCCAGCCAGCTAGCCAGTAAGCCCTAGGGATCCTCTGTCTCTGCCTGCCTAGTGCTAGGATTCCTGGCATGTGCTGCCAAGTTGGACTTTCAGTGGGTACTAGGGATCTGAACTCAGGTCTTGTTTGTGGGGCAAGATCTACCACCTCAGACTTAAGATATTTGACAAACTAATTTAAAAATGTTTTTAAAAGTCCCATAAAAGAAATCAAAACAAATCTCTTACCTGTTGAGCTGTTTACCCTTTCTGAACTCTGTGCAGGTGTTGCTGGGTTATTGAACATATCAATTAAAGGACCGGTGTAGGATTTGGTTGCAGGAGCTGGGGGCATCTTCGGTGAGTATTTAGAAAGGGTGTCATAGTTTTTCCCAATCTGTAAGAAACTCCTCATTAGTCTAATATTAGAATAACAGTGACAAAATGATAGTTTGCTAAGGGCTGTTTCTATCACATGCTGAAAATCACTCCTCCTAGCTGTAGAGTGAATTACTAAGACAACACCACCTCTTTCCCCCTTCAGTTTTGTCTTCCTCCATCTTGCCCCTCCATTCCTTCCTACCACTCCCTGGCAACCATTAATCTACTTTTTGTCTCTTTAGATTTTAATTTCAGGCCCCCCCCTCCTCATTTTTGTCTCACTCTGTAGCCCACGCTGGTCCAGAACTCATGATCCGCTGCCTTAGCCTCCCAAGTGCTGGGAGTACAGGCAAGACCTACTACAACCAGCAAGGTTCTCTCTTAAGTGCTACTTGGCTAAGGGACTTTGGACTGTTGTTTACTAACTTGCTGAGCAAGGAGATAAACACATCTTCCTTTGTTAGTTTTTTCTGTAATCAGGCCTCCCAGGAGATGCTAGAATTTTCTCTGTACTGTGAGCATTCTGAAACTAAGCCCTAATCTGTGCAGGTGTCTCTTCCTTCTGGCGGTCACAGAAGGCTGAAGCGAGCAGCTGGGTGGACTTAGATGCACCTTGAAGGACA
>PVHP010030462.1:0-21767 GCA_004024765.1 Zapus hudsonius | reverse complement strand
TCATTTTTCCTTTCAGCTGAGTAAAATTCCATCGTGTAAATATACCACAGTTTCTCTGTCCATTCCTCCATGGATGGGCATTTGGGTTGATTCTAATACTTGGCTATTATGAATTGAGCTGCTATAAATATAGTTGTACAAATGTTTCTGTGTCGAGATGTGACATCTTGTGGGTAGATGCCTAGTAGAGGGATAGCTGGGTCCATTGGTAGTTCTATGTCTATTTTGTTCAGGAGCCTCCACACTGCTTTCCATAGTGGTTGAACAAGTTTGCAATCCCACCAGCAGCGAATGAGGCTTCCTCTTTCCCCGCATCCTCGCCAGCAATGATTGTTGTTGGTTTTCTTTATGATTGCCATTCTGACAGGGGTAAGGTGGTATCTCATTGTGGTTTTGATTTGCATTTCCCTGATGCTTAGGGATGCCGAGCACATTCTCAGGTGAGAAAAGGCCATTTGTGTTTCCTCCTCTGTGAATTCTCTGTTGAGATCAGTGCCCCATTTTGTGAGGGGGCAATTTGGGTTTTTGCTATTAATTTCTTTGAGTTCTCTGTAGGCTCTAGAAATCAGGCCTCTGTCTGTGTTGTAGCTGGCGAAAATCATCTCCCAATTTGAAGGGGGGGGTCTATTGACTTTGAGAAAGGTGTTTTTGTCTGTACAGAAGCTTTTGAGTCTGATCAGGTCCCATTGGTTAAGTGAGTGTTGCACTTCCTGGGCTACTGGAGACAAATCATTTTTTTTTGACACCTGGATCAAACCATGATAGTCCATATAGGAGAAAAGGTAAGAGAAAGTTATGTTGATTTGTTTAACTTATAATTTTAATTTATTTCTGAATTTGATAGGAAATCTGTAAATAATAAAATTCTAACTTTGATACTTATATATAGTTACATAAATATTTATCAGACTTTTGTTAGCGTATTATATTCTCTACTATATTTTAAGTGTTTGAGTAACACACCATCCAATGACTTACAATGTAACAAAATGATTTATATATGGATATATGACAGTCTTAAATGATATCTAACACAATATGATGTCAAGATATAGAAATAAAATCTTGATGCAAACCAGCGAGATATATAGTGACATTTCTTTCATTTCACAGAAGAGGAAATTCAGGCACAAAGTAATCCCTAAAGATCAAGAGTTCCATTACATAGATATGTGTTTGGATAATATAATCTATTTTTTCTAGCAACTATATGGATCCTATTGAGTGGAATTCTTCTTCATGAACAAGATGTTAAAAATAGTGTTGATAAAGTACTACAATGGATGCATGAGCTTTATAAAAATGTGTGGTGTGTTACTGATACACATTCTAACACATTTAATGTCAACTTCAACTTGCCAAACAGCTCAGAGTCAAGAAAAGTTGAGAAGAAAGGGGGTCCTGACAAGTCCTATTTGATCTTCAAGGTTGCTTGAACTTGGCTTCAGATTTTTGTGCTAAGCTCAGCACAGGACATAGTAAAGCTACCAGCTTCCTAAGTGTAGCAGTTAGCTTCTTGTAGCTATAACAAAACAAACATCCAACCAGAAGTGGCTAGTAGAGGAAAGAAGTTTTGTATTTTATTTTTTCCTGGCTTATCATTTTGAGGGGAAGCTTTATCATGATGGAGAAAAGCAACCAGCTCACACTGGCACACATCGGCAACAGAGCAGTGACTTAGACAATTCATTTCCTTTAAGTAACGCTTTTCTTCTTTCCCCCTATTTTTCTACTGAGCCTGTGTACAGTCACTGACCTTCAGCTAATGTGAGGTTTATATAAACTCTTAAAACAAACCTGGTGGAATTGGGGTCTTCTTTTCCTCGATAAAATTTTCTCATGTGCTCAGATTAGTGTGATGAGCTATAGATGCATGAGAAATGCCATTATTAATCACTATAATTTGATTAACTTTTTGAGGCTACACCAACTATAATGAAGGTTTATTTTAGTACAGCAATCTTTGACAGTTGTAAAACAGAGCATATGGTGTCAAAGCATTGTCATTTTAAAGTGTGTAAATGCATACAGTACCATAGCCTTGCTATTTCTGAATGTATGGTTGAGTTCTTTTCCCAGAGGACTGTTAGCACTAAGCAAATTTCCCAAGAGACTATAAAAAGTTTACAACAACCAAGCAAAAGCAAATAATATATTTATTTATAGTCCAATGTATATTTAAATTTTGTTACAAGATGTGTACCATGGGCATGTAAATATTTCTTCTCATTTCCAGGAAAACAGAATAAGTCCTGAAACAACACAAACCTATGATAAATAGCTTCCATTGATAAAAAGTCCTATAATGAAAACAAAATTCAATTGTAAAATAGCTGTCCTTGGAAGTGAGAAATTATTAGAAATGCAAAACATTCTAGATCCATCTAAATTATACTAAATCAGAATGTAGAGGGAAAACTCTGAACTTCTGTGCTTTCAATCAATGCCTCATATGATCCTGGAGCAGTGCTAGTTTGAGAAGCCCAGCTTTAAAGTCCTCACAGTAGTCCTTCACTTACATAATTATGGAGTAGTTCTTTATAATTCAAGAGAATCTGCTTTTTGTTTCTTATTTGTACTTTTTCCCCGCCTCAATCTGCATCTTTTCTCAGATTCTTCTTCCCAGCTTGAAGTTGGCCATTCCAAACTAGTGCAGTTGTTTCAGGGTCAATGGTAGAGCTATTATGGGATGTATTATTATAAAGTAAGAAAGTGGTTTTAGGTTCACGAAGCAGCCTTTGTTCTCAAGCCAAATGCATGTTAAAATAGGGCTGAGTAAGGATAGGAAGTTTACGTTTACAGTATCTATAAAATCTGTAACTTCACCGGGCCATCTCAGCCTCTCCGAGGAGCGTTTGGACTTGATGGATGGCAAGTGTACTGTTCATCAACATCCTGACTTTGGGATCCATGCATTTTTTACAACTATTTTCTGTTTACATATTTTTTTGTCTATGTAATGTAGCATCTCTAAATTTAGTTATCTAAATTTTCACGATGCACTAAATTGACATGAAATGTGTTTGAATATGTATTCTCAAGTGATCCTTTATAGTGAAAAAGGTTCTTTAGTCTTTATGAAATAATATAGCTTTGTTAGCATAATCTTTTGTAAATTGTAGTTTCTATTTAAACTAAGATGTAACTATATTGTGATATACTTTCTAATATCCTTATGGGCGATCATCTATTCATACAACATGTTATTATTTATAAAGCATATTTATATGAATTATTTTCACTGAGTATGAAAAAGAAAATGGAAAGGTCAAATGAATTATGGAAGCTGCCCTTGTGGTGACTCTGTGCATTTGTAGTAAACATACAGCTAAATGTTTTGAAATTATCACTGTTAACTAAGGATAACCATTTTTAAGAAATTAAAGAGGATTTTATACAGTTTAAATTTTATTTTGCTTGGTGTGTGGGAAAAATAAATAATAACCTTTGTCTACATGAAAATACTCTGGTGTCCCCTTTGAGCCCTAATTGATTAACCTTAATTGATTCTTTCTTTCCACATATTAGCTTACATCATGGTTTGCTTATTCTTCTGGGAAATCTATGAACAATCATTATTTAAATGTCCTGTTACTCTTCCCCCTCAACATATCCATTAAAATGTGCCAATGCATCTTTTAATCTGTTTCAATTCAGAAGCCTAGAGTCAATCTGCAAACATGTTAATATTATGTATTTACTAATGTAATAGTTGTTGAATAGATATATAAATCAAAAAGAACACTCCCTTAAATTTATTTATTTATTATTTATTGAAACAAGGCCCTTTATATGGCCCAAGTTGTTCTTGAACCTGCATGTTGAAATATGTAAGAATATATAGAAGATATTATATCATGATATATTTTAATCTGAGATCTCTTATTTTGACTGATGGTTATGACACTTGCATGATTTTGTCATAGGTTGCTTATGATTTGCTGAACTCTTTAAATGTATGAATTCATCTCATTTGGAAAAATTGTGGTCATTTTGCTGTATTTCCTCTGGTCATTGGTTTCTATCTCTTCTTTTCCAAAACCACAATAATGTGCCCTCTTCTGCATGTTCCCTGAGCCTCGGCGGGCAAGGTAGGGATCTGATCCAGTGTTGCTTCCTCTGTAGCCTCTGGATCTTTGTTTTGATGACGTTTGAGTATCCACAGCATCTGTTGTGATCTCCGTGGAACTACTTTTCCAGTTAGCTGTGAGAGCAGTACCCCTGTCTCTGCTTTCTCTGCAATGACTCCTGGGCCCGGGCAGATGTGCTGAAAGTGACCTGTCCCAGGGTAGATAATTTGCCATGTGTTCTTGATGTATTGATCTATCCTGGATCTCTCCAGTATTCTCCACCATCTGTAAGACAGAACTCTTTGTCAATTTTCAGATAATCATTCAAATATTACCTCTGTGTAAGGTTTGTCACTTCTTCCCAAATACCCTGGCCATCATTCCTTCTATCATTTTTATCTATCTTGATTTGTTTATTTTCTGGGACAGAGCCTCTCAATGTAGCTCAGGCTAACCTTCCACTTTTGCAGAGCAGCTGATCATTAGTGGTAGGAAGGGAATATTTTAGATTTTTTATTTCATTACTGGTCTTATTTTAGTAAAGATTTTGTATCTGGGCATTTTCTTAAAAATCTATCTAAAATCATAAAACTAATTGATAAACTTGTCCAACAACTTTTGGCTTTCTGTAATATGTACTCAATTCTCCCTCAAAAAAGAGGCAGGTTCTTTGAAAATACTTTGGTTTTGAAAGTCTATCTTATTACTATGATAACAAGTTGTCGTTGCTTATGGAATCATGGCTTTTTTCACATAGCATTATAAGAGGCATTGTCTTGCTGAGTATGAAGTAGTTATATACATATATAGCCTTTTCTAATCATTAAGAATTTATCTGAATAGGAAGGTTTGTGTAGTGTATGTATGAGATGTGGGGTGTGTGTGTGTGTGTGTGTGTGTGTGTGTGTGGTGTATGCACATGTGTGTGCAGATGTGCATGTTCCACGTATGGGCATGGACAGACAAGAGAAGAACGTCAGGTGTCTTTCCCTCAACCCAGAGCAGCAATTCTCTAGTCTCTGCCCACCACAGACTGTGGTTAATGACACCATTTTTTACTTGGTTTCTGAGGAGTCCGACTTGGTGTTGTCTGGCGTGAAAGGCCCTCATGCTTATGCAGCAAAGGCTCTTAACTGCTGAACCATCTCCCCAGGTCAAGCAGGAAGTTCCTCCTCTTCTTTTGGCTCTTATATTCCTTCCACCACCTCTTCCATAATGGTCTCTGAGCCCTGGAGGCTGTGATAGAGATGTCTCACCTTGTGCTGAATGCTCAGCTGTGACCACACAGTGGCTGATGCTATCCTAGGCAAAACTTGCATAATTGGAGGGAAAAATGAGGATATCAAAATAGAAGAGAGACAAGTTGTAAAGAAGAAGGCATTCAGGAGGAGGGGAGGGTAATAGGAGGAAATTTTGAGTGTAGAATACTGTCTATATTTATGGAGGTTGCCAATAAAAGTTTAACAAATCTTAATAAAATCAGTTGGTCATGTTTTAAACCTGTATTGTCTGATTTTGATCAGTTTCTAATATATTTTCTAACCAATATCACATTGAAAGAACATCCTCTGAGGTTTTTGAAGGGAATGATCTCATAGCTTATGACTGAAGCAAAATATAACTAACAGTGATTATGGTTTGCATCCTCACATTGTGTCATAGTCTGAAATGCTAGGAATATCAAAATCAAGGTCCTCTTGCATACTAGGCAAGTGTTCTTGCTACCACTTTATTATCACTTGCTACCATTTTATTATCACTTCTACTTTATCTTTAGGTAATCTTTATTACATCAAAACCTGACATCAGTGATAAAAGCTCTGCTTATGTACAAAAATCACTTGAAATAAGTTATAAAGGAGATAGTAGTTGTTGTTTTGACCTAGCTAGTTATTTTTATTCATCCTATATATCTTCTCTTTCTTTTTAAACATGTATTTTAGGGCTGGGGAGATAGCTTAGTGGTTAAAGGATTTGCCTGCAATGCAGAAGGACCTGAGTTTCATTCCCCAGTGCCTATGTAAAGCCAGATGCACAAGGTGGTGCATGTGTCTGGAGTTTGTTTGCAGTGGCTGAAGGCCCTGGCATGCCTATTCTCTCTCTGTCTCTCTCTCTCATAAATAAATAAATAAATAAAATATTTATAAAAATGTATTTTAGTTTTTTGCAGAGAGAGAGAGAGAGAGAGAGAGAGAGAGAGAGAGAGAGAGAGAGAGAGAGAGAGAACACTAGGCCTCCAGCCACTACAAATGAACTCCATATGCTTGTGCCACTTAGCACATCTGGCCTTACATGGGTTCTGGGGAATCAAACCCAGGTTGTTGGGTTTGTCAGGCAAGTGCCTTATCTGCTGAGCTGTCACTCCAGCCCCATCCTATCTCTTTCTTTCTATCACCTCAACCTATACCTCATACTTTAAGTGTCTTCCTAATATGGTCAGTTTTTATCAGCTATAACCAAATGTTTATATAAAGTAAAATATATATATAAAATACATAAAATAGCATTCAATATAAATTGCATATAGGCTATCAGCACCATGTACAGATAAAAAGTTTGGTCTAAAAATGGCAGCTAAGTGAAGGTAAGCATAGATGATGGCCTCTGGGCAGTTACATTTCTCCCAGAGATCTCATTCCTCACTACAGGCCTATTGGATCTGCAAGGCCTTGTCAATTCATTTATCCTTCATTTCTGATTAGCTCTCTTCTGTACTCTCTGCACTGTTATCTCTGCTTCAACATAGAGCCTGACACTTGTATGTGGTACCTGTGAAACCATATGATCCACCTGTTTCTACCTCTTCGGTGCTGGGACTAGAAGCATGGACTTCCATGTCCAGCTTAATTTCTTTTGTATTTTTTTTTGTTAATATGTAGACTCTGGGCATCAAACTAACTCAAGTCCTTGTGCTTGTAAGGACTGTACTGACTGAACTATCTCCCCAGATCCAGACAGTAAGATTTTAAAAGCCAGTTGATATAGCCTATTCAGCTATTAGTTAATAAGAGGAAACTTGATTTTGCTATATCATAGCTACTAATCCACTATTTACATAATTAAAATTTGAAACTGTAGAGATTGACAACATACAAAATAGGTCACATGCAATGTTTTTCTTTATATAAATATCTTTTGTTTATTTGCAAACACACACATGAGCTAGAAAGAGAGAGAAGGAGAGAACAATAGAAAAAGAAGAGAATATGGATACACTGGGGTTTCTTGCCACAGGAAATGAACTCCAGACACATGTGCCACTTGGTCGTCAGACTTTATGGGAGTTTTGGAGAATTAGACCCCAGGATGGCAAGTGACTTTCACTGCTGAGCCATCTCTCCAGCCCCATTGTTTTTCTTATAAATATATTTTTAAATTTCAAAAAAATTAGGAAACAGGTAGGTAAAATTGATTTTTGCTTTTAAACGTTTTATATGGGATTTATATGCAAGGAAAATGGCTAGAAAGAGCCTTTTTCTAACTGTGAAATAAGTGACACCTTTTGAAACAGGAAAAAAGCCCTTACAATATTGAAAAGAATATTTTTCTGACAATCCTTGTAGGGAAGTTTTGCAATCTAAATATGCTATAATTATTTGCTTTCAAAGCTGGAGAAGGAGGCATTCAAGGCTAATTAATAGTGTTACAGCATAACTTTAATGGTAGTGCCAAGGGAAAAAAATCTGTGACCCTGGCATTATGATCTCATAGAAGTTTAACTTGGGCCCTCACTCCCCATGTATTTAGCAGACTAAAAGAGCTAAAGGAGCCAAATCCCCACCTTTGTAGTCAGCTGTTACCTTGACAACTGGAGATTGCTATAAACTGTTGTTTCATTTGTAAAGTGAACTTATTTTTTCTTTAAGCAGGCACTTTTATTAGCAGCAGTTAGTTGGAGTTTATATTGTGAACATCTCAGCTCAATTGGCTGTGCACAGGCAGATGGGTGGAAAAATGTATTAATTGCTTCTGATGATTTTTAACTACAATAGCCATTCATCAAGCAAATGGATTGCTCTAAACTTTCTGAGGATTAGGAATATAAACATAATTTTTCTTTCTCTGTTGACATCTTTTTCCTTTTTCTTCTTTATTTTCTCCTCTCCTCCTTCCTTCTCCCCCCCCCCCCGTGTCTGCACGCGTGCGCGCGCACACACACACACACACACACACTCACACAATTTTTAGGTGGTGTTTTCCTCTCTTCTTCCTCTCCTCTGTGTGTCTCTGTCTCTCTCTATCTTTCTTCCTTATAATTTAACCACACGCGAGAAAATCTACCTTACAACTAGCCTTAAATATAGACATTCATTGTTAAATTGCTCTGAAAGCACTAATTCACTGATTCCTAAGATTACCCCAACTGAGGGTTGATTCCTACATTAGTTATAGAATGTCAATGCATGTACCAGGTCCACTACTTATTTATACATCACCAAGTATTCTAGAAGGGAGATGTCTACCTTCTTAGCAGTTCAAGAGAAAAGGTTTTGAATTCCAGTGCAATTGGATGAACTTTAAAACAATTTTACAAAGTATTCTGCAAAACTGGTAGGGGTAGTCATCAAGCTATTAAATTTATTTTCAGTCTATGTTTTTGACATTAATATATACATGATAACTCTCCTTGCTTGTCAAAGGGAAATTCTTGCAAGTATCCAGAGGAAAATAACTGAGGAAGGGCAGGATTCTTTTATTTTTTAAGTGCTAGAGATTGAACACAGGGCCTGTGCATGATGGATTAGCACTCTATCATTGAGCATTATGTCCAACCCCAAGATAGGCTTTTGTTGGAGAAAGGCATAGTATTAACCTTACTTTTATCTTAGCAATGGATCAGAACAACAGGGGAGAAACCAATAGTCACTGTTATTTTCTTTCTATCACACAGCTATAAAAGCAGGTTAAATTAGTGATTATTGTTTTTCTAGTGTGTAAAGGTATCATACTTAAACTAAGTGTCATAGTCAGCCACATGCCATTGGGATGAACTTCAAAACCAGGCACATTTTATGTGAGAAAAGTATTTCTTGAAATTATAGATCCAGGCTCCCTTTCTCAGGTCCAAACAGAGACAGTTCATCACCAGCACCTCAAGCAATCACACTCAAACTGCCAAACACAGCAGACAACTCCAGACTTGAGTTCAGATTGCTTTTCACCTATGTATAGCTGGATTTCTCATCTGAGATTTAAGACTTTTAACTATGAGTCCTATAAAATCAAAACAAGTTATACAGGATCCCTTGCCACAAGGACTAATACAGACAGCCCACAAAGGAGGATATACAACTGATCAGGGATGGGGAGGGGGGGAAGTGGGGAATTCGGGATAACAACGCATGGTTTGCCCACTAAATAATGTAACTCATTATGGATAATAAATATTAAAAAAAACAAGTTACAAACTTTTAACATATAATGGCACAGTGTAAACATTTCCATCTGCTATAAGGCATAACAAGGAAATACTGGACCAATGAAAACTCAGTAACCAATAGACAAACATCAACATCTGCAGTTCAAGTCCAACATCACAACCAGTTACTGACAGTCCCAGATTTTCCAATTCTGCCCCTCCAGCTTAGCTGAGTAACTGGGGAAAACTGCCATTCTCAGATAACAGTGCTCCATGGTAGCTTTTGCATAGTCCTGGTGTATCCAAACATGTTCAGGTCTGCATGCAGATCATGGTCATGCTTCCAAAAGCAATACCAGGTATGCAGGACACAGCCATGTTGTTAATTCAGACAAAAGTGAGCTTAAAAGTCATGCTTTTTTTTCTCTTTCAGCTATCTCCATTCAAAAGAGTTTGCATAGTCTATCATTCAGTCCTTCCTTAGTGGAAACATTTCAGGCATCTCTCCATTGTTTCAATGTAAAGCAGTTTGCCATCCTTAACCATGGTACTATGTCTTTAACAACCACTCTTAGTGCCAGTAAGTTAAACTTGCTTGAATTGTTTTGAACTTTAAAATTAACATTCTCAGTTCCATATTGTTAGCCAAGCACAACAGTCCAGTACTAAGTTCACCTTGATCAAACTCTCTGGGCATGGACAGCAAAATTCAGCCATCCTTTCTGCCAGTAAAGAAGTTCACAAGCCAAACCTCCAAATACAATTCTCTCTGCATTTAGTATTTTCAAACTCTCACCAGAATAGTCTGGAAAAAATTGGCTTACCTCTCTGGAAGGCATCTTCAGTTGCAAGTACTAAGTTCATGTTCATTCTTCCAACACACAGTTCCAGAAGACCAAAATCCGCATGGTCAGATTCATCTCACTCATATCACCCCACTTCTAGTACCAAAACTGGCATGGTCAGCCACATGCTGCTGGAATAAACCTCCAAACCAGGCACAGTTATGGGATGAAGGGATTTACTGAAGTTATAGAACTAGGGGAAGTTCCATAATGGTGAAAGAGGTTGGGCTCCTTTCACAGGTCCAAGCAAAGAGACAAACCCATCACCCTTCACCAGCACCTCAAGCAAACACTCAAACTGCCAAAGACAGTGGGGAACTCCAGGATTGAGCTCTGACTGCTCTTTGCACCTGTATAGCTAGAATTCCAGACCCATTCCAGAAACACCTTAGGGCTGAACTTTAGAATCTGCCCAAGATGACATCTCCTCCAGCCAGGCAGCTGGAGAAAAGTCTTTAATAAACTTCAGAATCTATTGGGGGACATCCATTCAAACTGCCACACTAAGGGATTCTTAAAATTACCTCTCATATTCCAAACAATACCTAGTGCAAACAATTGGAACTGGCTCAAAAACAAGAACAAAAATTCTATGGAATGAACATTTTAAGTGATCAGAAGTGGATATTTTGAAGGAGAAATGGAGAGAAGGTCTAGGAGATATTTCGGAGCTGTGGTTTAAAGTTTGAAATTATTAGATATTGGTAATTCAAAGTACATGCTGATGAGTTCATAACTGTGAGTGCAATGAAGGTGTCTTAAGTCCACTAGCACAGATTTGGTGATTTGGGTATTTGAAATGCAAGTGGACAGTCAGAAAGAAAAATAATGAGTAGGAAGGTAGAAAGAGAAACATAGATATCAAGAATGGCAGAGAATGTTCACACTACAAAAGATAGCATTGGGCACAGCAAAAACAGGTTGTACCAATACTCAATTTAACAGCAGGGCAAACATGAAACTCTAACCCCAGGTCTGATGATAACCAATGGCCAATCTCCTGGAGTTCTGATTCTGCCCCTCCAGCTTGGCTACTCACAGTTTGGGAAAACTTCATCTGGTGCCAGCATCTCTCCTTGGTACCCATCCCATAGTCCTGACATTCACTGGGTCTCCATTGCAATGCACAGTTCATCCTTGTAGCTCCATCAAACCTCCGTGCAGGTAATACAACACACCTGCTTCAAACTACTGATAGCCATTTTCAAAAACAAACCTGAGTTGCAAATCCAACAACTCTTTCTTCCTGCATGTGTTATATTCCATAGTACCAGGTGAGCTACCAATTGGTTAATCCAGGGGGGAATAAAGCCAACTTTGAAGAGCAGGAAACCTTCAGCATTCTGTCCCCTTACTTCAAAAGAGTCTCTATTCTTCCTGCTGTCCCTGTGCAGATCATCTGGTTGTCATTTCTAAACAATTGCCACGGTTGTCAGCTTCTGGCACAGTCCTGACAAAGTTCTTTCTCATCTTCATAAGCCCAACCTCACAGTCCATAGCTTTCACTACTTTCAGGTCTTTCCAACTCTGACCAGAATGGTTCATCAAGCTGTACTTACAGCACTGCAAGGCGTCTCCTAGGCCGAGGTTTCAAACCCTTCCACATTCCTCCTGTAAATCAGTTCCAAAAGACCAAAGGCCACAGAATCATGGTTCTAGCAGCAAAGACCAATGCCACTGCCTGGTACCCAATCTGTTGTTATCAGCTTTCTCTCCCTTGCTGCTCAGAGAGAACCAAACTAAAAGCAAGGGATGGGAACAATGGGTTTATTTTGGCTTACAGACTCCAGGGGAAGCTCCATGATGGCAGGGAAAATGATGGCATCACCTCCTGGCCCACATCAGGTAGACAACATCCACAGGAGAGTGTGCCAAACACTGGCAAGGGGAAGCTAGCTATAACACACATTAGCCGGCCCCCAACAACACAGCTCTAACAAGGTTCTGATACCCAAACTGCCATCAGATGGGGATAGGGCAATGTGAACAGATTCATTTGTGGGGGACAACTGATTAAACCATCACAAAGAGGGAAGTTTGAATTGGAAATATGGGTTTAGACTTCCACATCCTCAAAATTGCAAGTTGACATGGACTTGATTAAGGGAGTATACAGAACAATATAAAAAGGAAAGGAAACGTTGAACCTTATGTACTGAGCAAATGTCAAGTCTAGCAAACAATGATAGACTACTTGTTTTAAAAACAATACAACAAAAACAACAAAAATAGTAAAATATAAAAACAGATTAATATTTTATAGACCCTGGAAAAAAGAATTTTTAGCAAAGTACAAAAATTTAAAGCATTCCTTTCTTTAATTTTGTAAATATTTACTGTGGAATAGCTCAGAATGTCAGTTATGTTTTAAAGCAACAAAATTGGTAACTGAGAAAGGAAATGAAATTTGGATAATAAAATTCTTATTTTAATGAAAATTCCTTAAAGAGTGAATAAAAGAGAAGTACAATAGATTGGCTCACAGGGTTACATCAGTATTTGAGAGAAATTAAGTAGGAAAGTATTTTATCAAATCTTTAAAGAAATTACTTAAGGGTTTCACAAAATCTCTAGAAAATAACAATAGAGAAATTACTTCTCAATTATTATTTTAGGATGCTAATAATATCAAAACAAATCAATGATATCTCATGTCAACTATGGGTTTTATCATTCATGAATATAAAAGCATATTTTTAAACAAAATATAAAAAAGTAAGTTCCAGAAATACATGATAAAATTATATGTGATAGCCAAAAATGATATAGTAAAGAAATTCAAGATTAGCTTAAAACAGGAAGCATTAATTAATGTGCCATATTAACAAAATAAGGAGCAAAGCTATGCTAACATAATTTGAAAATAGCAAATGCATACTCATGGAAAAGTTCTTTAAATTAAGGATACAAGGGAATGTTCTCAAAGCATCTATGAAAACACTATAGATCATGTCATGTTTAATGATGAAGGAATATTTTTAAAGGAGGGTACAGTACAGCCAATCAAGGCTAATTTTTTTAAATTAAAATTTTAAAAAAATATTTAAAAATTTCCATATTCCCTGTACCCTCTCCTCCACTTCCAGATCAGTCAGTGTCCCGCAAATGAAGCATGTGTTGCCTCCAACAATAGAGTCTTACTATTTTCTCCATAAGATCAGTGACAATCATATCATTGAAATGAAGATTTGTCTCAATTACAAGATAGTAATGAAACCAATGGTAGGTAGACTGGGAAGGAAAAAAAAAGTCAACTTTAAAGATGGCATGAAAATAACAAAACTTGTGGAGTGCATGGAAAAATTGGAGTGGAGGTCTTGTACATTCCTGGCAGGAATATCAAATGGAATAGCCACTTTGGTAACAGCTTACCAGTTTTTATCAAATGTTAAATATGTACTTTGCAATTCAAAAATTCTATTCCCAGTTCTCCTTCCAGCAAATAATGAAATGTCTTAGTATACACAGACGTGTATCTCAGTTTTCACAGGTTACTTACAATAACCAAATAAGGGAAACAGTCAAAATTTCTATTAATGCGTAAACATATAAGTATGGCAGATTTATTTAGTGAAATACTACAAAGTATAAAAAGGAATGTTGTTAATTATACATACTAGAAATGGGCAATCTTTACAATGGCTATGTTCAAAGAGGAAATCAGGCTTAAAGAACTATACACTGTATGAAAGAAAGGTTATTTTTTGTTTGTACATGTGTATATAGTATGTGTCCTGTATATGATGTGTTATTTGTAGTGCATGCAGATGTATGTGTAGATGTACACAAGGTATTTGTGAGCAGTGACCAGAGGGTGTCTTCTTTATAGTTCAACAAAACCCTTCCTTGAATTGGTATGTCACTCTCAACCTAAAGATGCCATTGTTTTTTCTCAATGAGTCCCAGGACTCTTTAGTTCCCACTCCCCACAGACTATTATTATAGACATGCATGATCATGTGACCATGCCCAGATTTTTACCTAGATCCTGGGGGAATTGAACTCCTGGGGTCTTGGGCCCTAATACATAACTAGCAAGAACTCTCAACCAGCCCAAGAATGATTAATTTTAAACATGAGGGAATGCTTGCTCAATGATTCTGTTTGTATTTTTCAGAAGGCAGCCAGAGAGCTGTGGTCTTTTTAACCCTACCAATGAGCTGCAGGCGGATAGCTGACATCCTAGCAAGACATGAGCCACCCAAGACCTACCATGGAGGATCCACATGGAACCCCGCAGAGAGTGGTGGGATAAGCAAGAGACCTACAACCACAGCCAATGAGTCAACCCAGGATAAGTAAGACAACAAATTCAACACACCTAAAGCAGTAGTACAGAGGCACCTAAGACCTCAACAAAGCAGCCTTAATACTCACCCACTATGACTCAGGGAACTGAGCGGAAGAGGGGGTGGATAGATTCTAAGAGTCATGGTGACTCTTAGGAGAATATCCAGAAACATGGCCCCCCTCAGTAACAACATACAGAGGGGGTGGAACTGGGTTGACTCCTAGGCTATCCATAACCCCTGCCCCATGGACTGATCCAGACTGCCCATGGAGGAGGATACATAGCAGATTGGGGACAGGGAAGAGGGAAATTGGGGAACTGGGGACACCAACACATTTTTCGCTCATTCAATGTATCTAATTATGGATAATAAAGAAATGAAAAAAAAAAAACTCGAGGTAGTGGTGGAGGGAATGGATGGGTTAAATAGGACAGAGGGGAAAAACCTGTATAGGAGAATACACACCTTTTGTTGTGATAAAATGCTCAAAAGTTGGATTGTATTGAAGATCACATAGTCTTATTAATTTACTAAGAATGTTACTGTATACATTTCCAAACAGACAAAAAAATCTGGGGAAAATAGTTTTGTTTCTTTCTTATGTTCCATAGAAAATATCTCTCAAAGCAGGGTTCTGGGAGTATAACTATTACATAAGAAACTAAAAAATCTAGAGACAGGTGTAAGAGTTCCACACAGCTGCAATATGCATAATACATTAAAATGTGTTTAAAATTACAGAATGCATGTGAAATGTGGACACAGAAAGCTTGAGGAATCCACCAAAATCTCATGTGTAAAATAGATAAATCTGGTCATTTATCCACACAGTTAATGTATTCAACTATATTAATTTGAAGGAGACACTGAAGAAATGTGACATGAATCTTTAAAATATCCAGGTGAGATATTTCTTTCATTACTGTATAACTTTAAATGAAGATGCCACAAATTGTGTTTGGCTTTAGAAACCCATTGATTTCAGAGCTACTTGATGGTACCTAATAGACTCATATTTATCATATGATGGATGAGTTTATATAATTAAAAAGTCTAGAGACCACGATTGGATACCATGGCCCCATCTCCAATTATTCATTTAAAGAAATGGGTCATGATGAGTCCAGTCCTGTACTGCATGCCTAGTGACCTTCTTGTGAGGCCAGGGCCTGCTAAGCCCTTGGTGGGCAGAAATAAAGGTACACATGCCATGATAAGAAATTAATTTGAAATGAGCATCCATTTTATAGGCAAGCACCTTAAAAATATTTTATTTATTTGAGAGAGAGAGACAGAGACAGAGAATGGGCATGCCAGAGCCTCCAGCCACCACAAACGATCTCCAAATACATGTGCCACCTAGAGCATCTAGATTTACTTGGGTACTTGGGATTTGAACTCAGGTCCTTCTGCTTTATAAGGAAGTACCTTAACTGCTGAGCCATCTCTCCAGCCCCTGAGCATCCATTTTTATAGGAATAAATATTTTCTCCTTTTTGGTATAACCTCTTGATAGGGAAGAATTCAATCTTTCTCTCTCTCTTTCTCTCTCTCTTTCTCTCTCTCTCTTTGTGTGTGTGCGTGTGTGTGAGTGTGTGTGTGTGTGTGTGTGTGTGTGTGAGAGAGAGAGAGAGAGAGAGAGAGAGAGAGAGAGAGAGAGAGAGAGAAAGAGAAAGAGAGAGAGATGGGGTGAAGGGAACATAAGGGCATAATTGACTGAAAAAAAAATCCAGCAGCACGTAGCTCCCAAGAGATTTGCCTAAAGTGTTGTTTTGAGTTTTTCTTCTTCCACTGGTTTTCTTGATTGTTGATTGTACAAGAAACAAGAAGTCATTGGAGGAAAACCTGATGAGAGATTTAATATGCACACACTTTGAAAACGCTTCCATAATTTCTCCTTGATCATTGCAGAGGCAGAAGTTCTGGAATACTTTTACAGAAACTCTTCAGATGTTAAAAGAAAAAATGTGAGTAGCTGTCAGATCAGCACATAACCCAGTACTTCCAGCTTTTATTTTAGGTTGTTCAGTTTCACAAGGTCATTTTCTGTTAGTGAAAATATGATTTTTGTTTTACATTTGATGGTGGCAATTTTCACTCATTGTTATTACATTATGTTAGTGATATAGAGACTGCATATTTAATATGTGTTTTTCATTACACATGTTTTATATATAATCTATGATTTAATTTAAATTGACTGTAATGGAGGTACCGTGTACTTTTACTGCTTATTTTTATTTTATTTTTTGATGCTCTGGTGAAGTTATACATGTAGTGGTTTTTGTCTTTTTAAGAAATGTGCTTTGTTTCAATGATAGTGTTTAGGAAATATGTTTTACAATTAACCTGTTTTTTTAAGAGAGGGTTCTCTTGCCTATGTAAATTTCAAGATTTTAGGTTCATTTTTACAACCATGTTTAGCTGTGAAATTAAGGTAGTATGGGTTAAAATCTTTTAAAAACAAATTATTGGTATTTCCCCCATATTGTACTTTGGCTTCAATATCAAATATTAATTTTATCTTAGTGTTTAATTTTTACTTTTATAATTTTTGTACTAACTTTTTGGTGTCTCATGGCTTTCAAATTTAGGTTTTAAATAATAAACAATATTTACACTTTGAATAGGTGAATTTCAATGCAACCTTATTTAATATGAGATTTAATGTAAGACATAATTTTTCTTTGGAGAAAGTCTCACACCGTGAGACTAGCTAGGACTAGAGCTCACATTTGTCCTGTTTTAACCTTCTGTGTGCTGGGATGTGAGGGATGTGCCATCTGTGTTGTGAAGCTCCTCTTAACTAATATGTAAGTGCATGAAGTACTGTTTTGCACTTGATAGTATAAGGCAGATATCCAGAACTAATTATCTTGAATAACTTGAATGTTAATCCCTTTGCTATTTTTAATAAAAATACAATGGTTAACAAAGAAAATTAAAATTGTTTTTTATATGGTGCTTGTAGGGCATTGAAAAACTTACTCAAGAATTTTGATCTCAGTATCACATATATACAGGACCAGTATGATTATAGTCTTTGGTAAAATCAGTTGATAACCAAAGTAATGGAAGGTAATTTTTAAATTTTTATTTATTTATTTACATGGAGAGAGAGAAAGAGAATGGGCTCGCCAAAGAACTCCAGATGCATGTACCACTTTATGCATCTATTTTTATGTGGGTAGTGGGAAATCAAACCCAGATGATTAGGCTTTGTAGGCAAATACCTGAACAGCTGAGCCATTTCTCCAGCCTGGAACGTAATGTTCTTTAATTTTTTTTCATGCATTTGATTGGCCAATGCATATAGTATACACCTTATTCCCAATAGAAATGAGAAAACTTTCAGTGTTTATCTCTGTTTTCTCATACACACTAACGTCAGTCACTTTTGGTATGTTAGAAATATTTGAAATAATTATTAAACAAAGGGGGGGCAACGGGAAATTGGGAATAACAACTCATGGTTGACCCACTAAACAATGTAACTCATTATGAACAATAAAGAAAAAAAAGAGATATAAGAACTGACTTCAAGGTGCTCATCATACAAGTTAACTATGTGTTAATTATATGTTTCTCTTTCAAGATTAAACATCACTTGTCTAATTACAAAAAAAAAAAATCTTGTTTTAATTATCCCATGACCTCATGGGTTGAATCTGTGAGAAATAAAATATTATAAAATTTCAAACGTTATTTGTTAAATTGCCAGAAAACATTTTGTAACTCTTTAAAAATTCCTACCGAGAGTCACAATCACAAAATAAAATATTCAATATGCTGTCTAGCTAACATTATTGGATGATATGAATTTCATGTGATGATCTTCCTGTGCCACCACATTTGTCAGGTTTTGCTGATGCCCTTTTATCTATTATAAATGATCCCAACATTCATATTGAATGAGATCATAAAATGAACATAATTGTCTTATTCTGAAGTGTACTATTACATTTATATTCTTTAATTCTCAACATTTCTGGCTCTGAATGATGCAATGTTTAATTAGCAATTTTCAACCCTTCACTCTGAACTTACAATTATGTTTCAAAGTGATTGAGATCATCAAGTGCATAAAATTTATTGAGGGCACTTAAATTATTAGAACGTGACTGTTTTGTAAATGAAAATCCATGCAAGGAGCTGTACTCAGTGAGTTAGAATTCCATAGGCCTGTAGTCATCAGTGAGCACGGATGTGATTTTTACAACATGCTTTACCTCTGGAACATGGAGAAGTCTCTTGTAACAAGGTAAGAGATCACGCTGAACATTTCTGCAAACAGACTCATCTTTTATTTTATAACTCAGTTTTAACCTTGATGGCTCAGTTTTAGAGTGATGAAGGCATTTCACAGAAAAATAATCTGAGCACGCACACATTCATGGTTCTCATAGTTCAGTGCTACAAATGAAGGTTACCTGCCTACAGTAACTTTCTACATGTTTAATACAATCTATTCCTGCAAGTTTGCAGTGTAATAATTGGAAATTCCCAGTTGTTGCTAGTGAATGTATACATAGCTTAAATATACATATATATATACATATAAATTATATATATATATATATATAATTTTAGCCATGCAAAATATTAAATGTTTCACAAATTTGCATGCCATGATAATCTTTCTGTATTGTTCTAGTTTTAGTATATGTGCTGCCAAAGATATACATAATGGGTGACAATTATATGGCCAGTGCTTCACAAGGGATTCCCATAAAACCTTTGCACACTCACTACCCATCAAGTTTTTGTTCTAACAGAGCCAGTGCTCTCTTCTGTTCACTCTCTCATTCTCTGTTCTCCTTCTCTCATCGTCTTCCTTTTGCTCTGTTTCCTACACACATGCACACATGTCATTTCAGTGCACATAAATGGAGAGTAAGTTGCGGTTATCAAAACACCAACTTTCCCCCTGTTTTTTAGTTTTATTTTTTGGACATTTTTATCCATGTTGATAATGTTTTTTGGTCTTTCTCTCTCCCTTCCCATTTGCCCCATCTCCATTCCATTAACATACTTCATACTTCATCTTCCCCATTAATCCCCACATGAGTTACATTGGGGTTTCTTGCATGATCATGGGTGGAAGGCTTTTATTATTTATTTATTTATTTAAGCTGCAGAAACTTACTGATGAAACTGACTATCCTCCCAGTAACCACTTGCTTCCATTAGTTAATTTGGGTGTTCTGGGAATCATGTATACTTCTCCCATCAATTGTTAACTTTTATTCTGCCTTTTTTTTCTTCTGTATTACCTAATGGAAAAGATAAATTTCTTTCTGAACCTCTAGCTACAGTGACATAAATCAGGAGACTTCACATCATCTCATGCTGATACAAAATCCACAACCCATGGTGAAATTTTGTCACCTTTCCCACTAATTTCATTTATGACTATTTTTATTCTCTTAGAATCTAATAAAGGCTGATTTTTATTATAGCACCTTTTAATTCTCCTTTCACTTCCTGCATAAAATCATGTACATACTGAAATATATACATGACCTTGATATTTTGATAATACGAACCAATTAATTCATTAATATTTTAAAACATATTCATCTGGGAGGTAGTTGTTATTATATCAAAATTAGACATTTTTTGCCAAGAATATAAGATTCATTTTCTTTATAGTATGTGATATCAGATGAACAAGGTTTAGTTCTTGCTATGACAATGCATAGCTTCCTAGTAGTTTCTTGTGACCTGAGACTTGAATAATGGGAAGTAAAGACTTCTATTTTTTTTTTTTTTGAGGTAAAGTCTCGCTCTAGCCCAGGCTGACCTGGAACTCACTACGTAGTTTCAGGCTGGCAGTGAACTCACAGGGATCCTCCTACCTCTGTTCCCGAGGGCTGGGATTAAAGGCATGCACTTTACACAATGGTGGGCGTTGTGATGTGAGCCTTAGCAAAGCTGCTTTCTGTGTCCAGTGTTCGACTGCCACAAGCCATGGGAAAGTCACACTAGAACAAGAAGAAGAGGATGTAGGGAACCTGAAAAACAATTCAAAGGAGGGAGGACAGAGGTCTAGTGACACTCAGACAGACAATCTGAACCAGGTTCTCATTCACTGACTCCACCTATGCTGCTCTACTGGTCTTCAGGATTGCTGACTCCCTTCACCATGGAGCTGCATCTTCAGAAAATGCAAATGACATTAGGAAGCAGAAGGTAGAGGAGCGGGGATTGCTTCATCGTATCAACAGATCAGCAGTTTGACTAGTTACTCTAAGGTTCTGAAGAGCATGTCTGCATGTCATTCAAAATCTAACAAATGAAGAACTGTAATTTTGAAACATGCACACAAAATATAACACAACATAATTATTATAAAGAAAAGTACTTCTAGGTTAGCTACGTTGACAAATGCATTAACTTGGACTGTGGGTGTCATATGAACATTTCATTTATAACCCAATTGTGTTGGGATCCCATAAGAAACTCAAGAATTGACAAGTTTACAATACTAAACCATCTTTTCTTTATTGTTCAGAGCATTTTTTGGACTTTATAGATTCACCTCATACATTTTTACATTTTCAGATTTTATTTGTAGTGTTTAGATTTTTTTTCATTATATTGCTTCAACATTGATCCATTCAATATTTTGCCCAAATCAAGTGGGTAGAGTTAATTAAATTACTTTAAACATTAAAATTTAACTATCGTATTAGGTGTGATAGTGCACACCTTTAATCCCTGCACTTGGGGAGGCAGAAGTAGGAGGATCACCATGAGTTCGAGGCCACCCTGAGACTACATAGGGAATTTCAGGTCAGCCTGGACCCTGCCTGGGAAACACACACAGACAAAATTAACTATGAAAATTTGAATCTTATTATAAGAATGTTAAATTATATAAATTTGGTTATTTGATTTGTATGTTATTGATTTCTCCATTGAATACCCAGACATTCAGTCGAGTGCTGTTCTGGGTATATCTGTGAGTATCTTCTGGATGACATGAACATTTGAACTGAGAGGCTGCATCGTTCAGACTGATGTGGGTCCCTCAACCAATTGAAGACTTGTGTAAAATGACAGAGTACAAGAAATTATTAATTTTAAGCCAGTGGCTGAATAAGATTACATTCTGTATATGTGCCATATTTTTTTTACTCATTCCTGTGTTGATGGGCTTTTTGCTAAGTGTGAATAGCATTGTTAGTGTGGATAAGCA